>APFE030806980.1:81992-105388 GCA_000404065.3 Pinus taeda | reverse complement strand
CCAACAATTGGTATCAGAGCAGGTCCTTTAGAAGAAGCTTGATCACTTGAAGGAAGATCTATCATCATGTGCAACTACAAAAAAGAGGCATCTATGAGGCCACCAACTTTAATGGAAGCAACTTCGTCTATTGGAAGGTAAGAATCACAACCTATCTTCAATCTCTTGGTACAGAAGTTTGGGATATTGTGGAAGAAGGATACATATTTCCATCAGCAACTCCTACAGATACAGCTAGTAAGAAGCAATATGAAACAAATGCAAAGGTTGTCAATACTCTATTAGGGAGTTTATCTCAATCAGAATTCCTCAAGGTTATGCAGCTCAAAACTGCAAAAGAAATATGGGACAAGATCATAGTAAGCTATGAAGGAGACAATTAGGTAAAATGTGCAAAACTACAATCTCTCAGAATTCAATATGAAAATATTAGAATGCACAATGATGAACGTGTGGCTAATTATTTCTTACGTATAGTTGAGATTGTTAATCGTATGAAAAACTTGGGTGAAGAGATAAAAGAAGTTACTTGGTTGAAAAGGTTCTAAGATCTTTGTCTTCTAAGTTTGAATCAAAAAAAAATTCCATAGAATAAAAATAGAATCTACAGAGCATTACCATGTCACAACTGCACGGAATACTAACTGCTTTCGGAATGAGAAAAGGGGGACCATCAAATAGGAGAGAAGCCGCATTCAAAGCTTCGGGAAAAGGAGATTACAATGATTCAGGACATATGTCAGAAGGAGAGGAAGAATCAAACTTTGTCAAGAACCTTCAACGGGGTTCTGGAAGATTCAGAGGCAAGTTACCTTTCAAATTTTTTGCTTGTGGAAGAGTCAGTCACTATGCAGCCAAGTGTCCTCATAAAGAAAAGCTTGACAAAGGTAAGGAACCAGTTATATGGAACAGAAAACAAAATGTAAGTAAGAAGAGTTATTATACACATGAAGACAGTGATGGATTTTCAATTAGTGATGAAGATGAACAATGTAATGATTATAGACTTTTGATGACATTTGAAGATGATGATTTCTTGGATGCTATAGATGAAGATGATCTCTATGAAGAAATTTCTAAACTTAAAATCTGTTTAGAAGAAAAGAGTATGATCATATATACTCTAACATTCCAACTTGCTAAAAGGGAAAAACACAATGAAAATTTCAAATGTGAAATTGTGGGACTTAGAAAAGATATTGAGAAAACAAAAGCTCTTAGTCCTAGATTTGCTAAAGGATCTAAAACTTTAGATGAGATTATCAAAGTGCAGTGTTCTCCTCTATTCAAGGTAGGTATTGGATATTCTGAAGAAGCATATCCAGCACAGAAGCCATCCACCTCCAAAAGTTATCTAGATGCAGCAAGGAGAAGTGAACAGGTTGACAATCGACAACAAAGGCGTAAAGCAGATCACTAGGTAAATCAGGGGCAATCTACTTCAAGAATGAACAAATATCACCAAGTAAATTGGGGGAAATCTACTTCAAGAATGAACAGAAGTTACAACCAACTGCAAGTAAATCATTCTCAATTTACCTATGGAAACTACAATCACCTGGACGGTAGATTTGATAATCGCAGGAATTTCTTCAATGGCCAATGTTTCTCTTGTCATAAATTTGGACACAAAGCTACTCAATGTGTTGCCTACAAGACCATCATGACTAGAGAAGCACAAAATCAAAGGAATGTGACTAGGATCATGAAAAGGACCTACAATAACTTTTCTGCTCTTGAAAATGAAATAGAATATTCTATTTGTAACAACTTCAGTCATGAAGATTCTGAATGCAGGAGTAGGTTTCGGCAAACAACTCAGAAGGAGAAAGCTTCATTGAGTCCCAAAACATGGAGAAAGAAAGAACCACAACCAGAAAGATGTGGAATAACCTTATATGCGGAAGGACAGGAAAATCAGTGGTACATCGATAGTGGATGATCGAAACATATGACAGGTGATAAAGAAAAACTTTAGTCATATAGTGCCTTAGAAAAGGAAAGAAGGTCTCATTTGGAAATGACACCCCTGCACTCATAAAAGGTAAAGGTCAAAGTTGGAAATGTTATGTATGTTGATGGCTTAAAGCATAATCTATTGAGTGTCAGTCAAATGTGTGATCAAGGAAATGAGGTAATATTTTGATCAAATGGATGTATTGTTCGTGAGCTTGATATAGGAGAAAGAGTGATCAAAGGCATAAGAATTCCAACTAATTTATACATACTCAAGGGAGGACAACAACAATGCTATATAAGCAATAATGATGAACACTAGCAATGGCACAGAAGATTGGGGCATCTAAGCTTCTCTCAGATAAGGAAAGCATGCAAATATCAGGCGGTTCATGATCTCCCTAACATCAGAGTTCTAGACAATACAATATGCAAATCATGTCAGTTTGGCAAGCAAACCAGAACTAATTTCCCTAAGAAGGAAGGATCAACTAGTAAGCCACTTGAACTTGTCCATATTGATGTACATGGTCCATCCAGGAAAAGGTCACCTCGAGGAGAAGAATACTTCATATTGTTCATTGACGACTTTTCCAGGATGTGTTGGATAGGACTTCTAAAGCATAAAGACGAAGCTTTCAAAAAGTTCAAAGCATTCAAAGCCTTGGTTGAAAACGAATCAGATCCAAGAATCAAATGCCTCAGGTCTAATTAAGGAGGGGAATTTACCTCAGATGAATTTTTTTATTTTTGTGAAGAACATGGAATAAGAAGGGAATTCTCTACTGCAAGGACTCCTCAGCAAAATGGAGTAGTGGAAAGGATGAACATAATGGTTCAAAAAATGGTTCGTGCTATGCTTGATGAGTCTGGAACTCCCGCAACCTTCTGGGGTGAAGCTACATTTGTTGTCGTTACTATTCTCAACAAGACAAACGTCCGGGTGAATAGCACTCAGACTCCTCATGAACTTTGGTATGGTAAGACTCCTACAGTAAAATACTTCAAAATTTTTGGAAGCAAATGTTACATCAAAAGGACTGATGAAAACCTTGGCAAGTTTGAACCTAGAGCAAATGAAGGCATTCTCCTTGGTTACTCTCCCCACAAAAAAGGATATAAATGTTATAATAAGAGACTTGGAAAAATTGTTGAAAGTATTGATGGAGTGGTTGATGAAGAAGGAAACAATCCTAGGTAGGTAAAATCCCAAGATTTTGAAGATGATGAGGACTATCCTTCAACATCAAATCAGACTTATGATGAAGAAGAAACATATGAGGCACCGGAAGAATAGATAAGGGTAGAAGAAAAGACTCCATCCAGGTATGTCCAGAAGAATCATCTAGAGACATAAATTTTGGGGTAGAAAGAGGTAGGTGTACAAACAAGAAGAACTATTTCAGAATCTTCAAGCTATCTAGCATTGCTCTCCTCCACTGAACCATGAAATGTAAGTGAAGCATGCAAAGATGAATGAAGAACTTGATCGGATTGAAAAGAATAACACTTGGGAGTTGGTTCCATGACCAAATGATAAGAATGTCATAGGGACCAAATGGATATTCAAAAACAATCTGAATGAAAATGGATATGTTATTAGAAACAAGGCCAGAATTGTTTGGAAAGGGTATGCTCAACAAGAAGGTATAGACTTTGAAGAAACTTTTGCACCGGTTGCTAGACTTGAAGCCATAAGAATTTTCCTTACTCTTTCTAGCTTTCAAAAGTTCAAAGTATTTCAAATGGATGTGAAATCTACCTTTTTAAATGGAGACTGAGAAGAAGAAGTGTATATTAAGCAAACAGATGGATTCATCCTTGGAAATGATCCAAAACTTGTTTGCAAACTTAAGAAGGCACTCTGTGGTCTTAAACAAGCTCCAAGGGCTTGGTATTATCGTCTAGACAAATACCTCCATCAACAAGGTTTTTCAAAAGGATCAGCAGATAGCAATCTATATATAAAAATTGATAATGATAAATTGCTAATACTTGTTGTGTATGTTGATGATATCATCTTTGGTAGAAATGAAGAAGCCATGAGTCAAAACTTTTCTTTGGTGATGCAGAAAGAATTTAAAATGTCCTTGCTTGGTGAGCTGACATATTTTCTTGGTTTACAAGTCCAAAAAAATAAAGACGGTATTTTTTTATCACAAAACAATTACCTCAAGCAGATCTTGAAGAAATATGGCATGGAAGATTCGAAAACAGTATGTACCCCTATGGTAACTAGATGCAGCCTTAGCGCAAATGACGATTCAGCAGCAGTACATCAACCAACCTATACATCCATGTTTCTTAGTCTGCTCTATTTGATAGGTACCCGACCAGACATCATGCATGCAGTGGGAATAGTTGGAAGATTCCAGGCAAATCCAAAAGAAGCACACCTTCAGGCAGTTAAAAGGATTTTCAAATATCTTCAAGGAACACAAAACTATGGCTTATGGTATCCTACAGATATAGACCTCACTCTTCATGCATATACAGATGCAGATTGGGCAAGAAGCATGGATGATAGAAAAAACACTAGTGGTGGTGCATTCTTTATGGGTTCCAGATTAGTATCTTGGTTCAGCAAGAAACAAAGTTCAATTGCTTTATCTACAACTGAAGTGGAATATGTGGCTGTTGCATCTTGCTGCACACAACTCCTTTGGATGATGCAAACCTTGCAAGATTTTCAAATCACTTGTACACCACCTATCTCTATTTTATGTGATAATACAAGTGCAATCAGTATTTCAAAGAATCCTGTCATGCATTCAAAGACCAAGCACATACCTATCAAATATCATTTTCTCCGAGAACAAGTGCTTGAACAAAAGGTAAAATTGGAGTATGTTCCCTCCAAGGAACAGGTTGCTGATATACTCACCAGACCATTGCCCAGGGAAACATTTGAATACCTTAGACAAAAGCTAGGAGTATTTGATGCATCATCTTGTTGTTGAAACTTGTCTATTTCAAAGAAAAGTGGTTGTACGCGAGTTTAATGAGGAGAATCCACGTATATGTTGGTTTGAAGACAAGCAGTGGACTAGGCTCAGAATGAAAAGAGTCTGATATGGGTCTAATAGAGACCATCTGGCATAGTTTCAGGGAGAGCATATGTACTTCTAATAATGCACTGTTGGCATTATCTTAGAAGATATTGGTTTCAGGTGGAACAGGTGCAGAAGGAGAACATGGTTGCTGGTCTGAATGATGATTGATAGATGCTGCTGATGATAGTTGTTGATGACTATCATAGTCTTGTTGTAGATATTTCATCTCTATGTCATGTATTTCTTTTCTTATCAAAGTCATGTAACGGCTTATTTTGGTTTCCCCACTATGCCTGGGATAGATGATGTAATTTTCTTATTTTATCATGTGTAAACTTTTGGTGTATCCCCACTTGGTTGGCTGGATGAATCAATATTGGTATATTCCCACTTGGTTGGGAGATGGATGTATGTATGAGTCTTTGGTGATAGAAAGGTCATTTATGATGTATAAAGTCATGTTTATTCTTATAGAACATCTTCTTGCAGACCTTTCCTACAGTTAGGGGGAGCATGAACAACATAGCAGAGCAGAGATTTTAGCATGTACTTAGGGGGAGCATAACCCTTTGCACTTGATGCCAAAGGGGGAGAATGAATTTGAGTGACTTGGGGTTGCCATCAAGTCCAAAGGGGGAGATTGTTGGCGTTATGACACAGGTTTAACGCTATGGCATAGGTGTTGTCCTTGATGGCAACTCACTCAAATGAAAGATCACAGTTCAGGCTCTCAGAATGAAAGAAAAAGAGATATACACAGGTTCCTCTTAACCAAGTTATGTATACACGCGGGATTGTTGATCAAAAGGCGCATATACGTATGCACACACTTTCATGCAAAGAAAAGCACGTACGTGTGGGAAAACTTATTTTTTGGTCCATGGTATTTCATCCTTGGTATTTGAACCTATGGTTTTGGACCATGGTATCTCATCCGAAGTGTTAAACCCAGGTATTGGGTCCATGGTATTGATTCTCTATGGTTTTGGACCATGGTATTGAGTAAGGCCTAAGACTATAAAAGGGAAAATAGATCATTAGGCAAAGGCATTCACTCAAGTATTGAATATCTTATGAAGAGCGAGATCTAGAATACTGGTTATTGGGTTATGGTGCATAGTTGGATCTGAACCAAGGAGGAACTTGCGCGCTAAAAGAAGGATAAGTTCTATTGATGGGTCAAGATCTTAAGGCTTGAATAGTAGTATCTTTGTGTGATTTTGATCTGTTATATTTGGCACATGACTTGATCTATAAATCTGATAATCTGGGTATAATTGATGTCTGAATAAGTGAAAAGGGTAAATTATCTTTTATAGATCTGTACGCATGTTCAACATAGTAGAGGCGGCTATACAACGTATGCATGCATGTTTCTACATATTGAAGTAAAATACGTCTCATGAAATATGTTTTAGCAACTTCTGTTTATTGCTACAGTGTTTTAGGTTCAGGATTTGTTTCTGGTTACTGTTAATGTATTCTGGTTACAACATTCAGAGAAGTAATTGTTTGATTCAGTTTTGATTGAAGCAAAGGAGATTGGTTGATGCAAATATATCTGATGTTTGATTGATGTTACTTATGGATCCAGTCTGAAAATTTATGAAACATGGTCCCTGGAAGAAAAGAGAAGGTTGTAGCCTTATGTAGGTTAGCACCTATGTACTAGTACATCAACTAGTACAAGAGCTAAGGGGGTTGTAGCTCCCTTCCAGGAGAAGCTGGAGAACAAGAGAAGGTTGTAGCCTTCTGCAGGTAGAAGCCTATGTACCAGTATAAGACTGCACCAGTACAAAAATATTGTAAAAAGAAGTTTCTTATTAAAAGAAGATAGAGACGAATTGTAGTAGGTGGTTTTCACCCACATTGGGTTTCCACCTTATATCTTGTGTCCATGTGTGTGATGATCTGTTCTGTTTTACTACACATGTTTACTGTTCTTATGGTTAATGAAGTTCTGATGCACTGATTAAAGATCAACATTTAATGAATCATAAGTTTATTGATATACGTTGGTTGCCTTAGACACAGTAGCATATATACGCAGTTTCCCATAGCTGAAGTAGCATATACAAATCTGATTGTGAAATGAAAAATAATTGATTTGATAATACTGATTCACACCCCCTCTCAGTATTATTTCCAACATTTAAACTGTTTGGCTATTCAAGAATTGTGGCATAAGTGACAAGTTGTACACAATTGTTTATTACACAAAGTGAAAAAGTAGTGGCATTTAAACTTGCACGCTTTCTTGGTCTTTCTTTTGTTGGGGCTCATTTTCTTTCATTTTTTGACTATTTTTATTCTTTTTACCCTTTGATTTTTTTGTTAGTGTATACCCTCGATACATTTTTTAAATTTTTTTATTTTTTTTTAAAATATGGAAAATCTTTGCAACAAAAAAAGGTATGAACATATTACATAACTCATCAAGTCAATCATGATATATGACACCTATTGGTATAGGGGCCTAACAGGTTCACCCTTGTCGTTGTCACAAGTCGCATTCGGCCTTGTTCCTGTGTATTTTGTTAAACCATGAAAATACACAAAATACATTGAAAACAACCCTCTTGCGGATCTCAAATATTATATATTTTGCTTCCCGGACCCTTTCGGGTTAGGGTTTTATCGCTATCGCTGGTGCCAAGCTCCCTTTGTAATTTTTGTTATATAATGAAAATATACCAAAATGCATTGAAAATGGCTTTAGCGTAGATCTCAAAATATATAAATTCCTAGCTATAATGTCATCAGGTCGGACTCTTTGGGTCGCCTGCATGTATGTGCATAGGCCCCACCCCTTGCTATATAGCCGATGCGATACAACTGTTATCACTCAGGTTGTTCCCTTTGACTCCTAAGGGAATACGGCCGAGGTAAGCACAAACCAAGCTTTGGACTGCAGGTCCTAGCCTACCAGTAGTCAGAGAGGGCTCTCTCTTTGGGACTTAGCTTTGTTTAAGGGATGATTTTAGGCTAGATATGGAGCACATGGATTTTGTTTGAGTTTGGTGGGATGGTTGATCTATTCAGGCAGAGTTGGCATGCAAAGTGTAAGAAGTTCAAACCATTGGGCATGGAGTCAAGGATTAAGGGCTGCTGGGTGTGTTTTCTTTGGCAAAAGAGAGGAATACAGAGCAGGATAACTACACATGGAACAATCTTTAATGTTGGAGCAAGGATGAAATGGAGGTCAGGGGATGAGAGGCAATTAAGGATCTCTCATTCAGCCAAAGAGGGAAGGTGAATGAATAATATCTAGGAGCAATGAAGAATTCCTAGACAACATTCAGAAATGAGAGAAATAGCTTAAACATGATCAATTAAGTATGCATATTCATCACTAGTTCAGAAGAAAATATTAAGAAATCACAGAAACTGAGCATAGAGTGCTGCTAAGCAAGTTCTAAGTTATTCTTTCTTTTTGCAACTTGGATCATGACACATAGATGATACAGACACATATAAACTGAAAACAGAGGTGAAAACAAAAATTTATTGAGCCATGTAGAAGCGTTAGAATTCTGAAACAAGCTCTTTATGCCATCAAAACCACAACCAACAGTTCATAACAATGCATTCTAGCAATCTTTGATTATAGAACTCCCAAAATCTACAATGCAAGTCTCTCCAGAGGAATATCAACCAACCAACCCTTATTACATTGTTCAGGGCTGTATTTATAGGAAAAATATCTACAAAAATAGATCTGATAGAAGATCTGAGGAAATAACTGCAATTAACCTAACTTCTCTTGCAAGTAATGTAAAAAATATCTATCTAATGATGCGCTGGGGGCAGCTGCTTCAAAAAATGAGGTTATGTGGCGTCCTTTGGTAGCTCTGCTATCCAATCTACAATCATTGTTCCTTCAATCTCTTATCTGCACCTCTTAGTCGGTTCTATTGCTCTTAGGTGGCTCTGATTCTTATTAAATTTGATATGACTCGGATTTAATGGCCTTTAACTCTGTTATGATACTCTTTAACTGGTCAATTCGCTCCTTTCTGTTTCTTTCGAGCAAAAATAACTGCTGCAAACCATGCGCTGGACTGAGGCTTTCCATTTTGGCCATTTTTTCTTAGCGATGCGCAAAGCGCTAATCACACATCAAAACTGCTCTTGATTTTCATTTCGGGCTTCCTAAGCAGCGATTTCTCCTTTCGCACTTTTTTTCGGCAGTGATGTCAGCATGACATCAGCGGTGGGACACAATATGGCGGATGATGTCAGTGGGGTGACGTGGCGCTTACGTCACGCAAGGGGAAGCAGTACCTGGTTTCATGGCGCACCGCTTTTGTGCACAGGTGGTTTGGGAGGAGGGGGCTCTACCACAATCGAGAGGGTGACGCGTGGCGAGAGTACGACGGGAAAACCGCCCATATCATGGACGCTAACCATCGACAGGTTCGGAGGGGAAAAGACCCGCCCACCATAGATCTAGGGCGTGGGCAATCGGACGGATGGCGGAACAGAAGAAGGCGGTGGAAGGATAAGGGATGGGGCCCCCGGCGCCTTTATTAGTTATTTAATTTTGGCGAGGGGGGAAAACTTTAGGAAAGTGGGTTTACGGGATTATGAGCGAGTGGGTCAAAATATTTAAATGGAGGACTTTAGGATATGGGCAGAACATGGGTCTTGTAAGGTTAGGGTTGAAGGGGAATGGTTGTTAGTGTGACTAGATGTCAGACTAACTCTAGTTAGGAGGCGGATGGGTTAGTAGGAGCCCCAGATGGACTACTGCCTCCCGGACTTAGAAGAATATGGCTATAGTGCCAAGGAAGGGATATTATTATTTATTGGGATTTTATATAGTTTTAATAGCAAATAGGGATGGGAAAGTAGTTAGGGAGCTATATAGTAGAATTAAGAGTTAATATGACTTGGTGGAGTGGAAATGTAAGGGAAATGATGCCAAGTTCAAGATCTGGAACTTAAACATGTGATTTGAATGGGATATGGAGAAATGATTTTACACAAGAAATGTGGCTTCTTTTGGGTAAATCCCAAGGTCCACTAGGGGAATGTTAGTAAGAGATTTTTTAGGGGGAGTGAAGGGGAGTTATACATGCCTCCAAATTTTTCCAGCAAAACACTGCCTTGGTACTTCTATCACTGATGAAATAAGCTTTGATTGATCATACATTAGGGGATCAAGACCTTGTTTCTGCAACCTCACACTACCTACCCAGCCTACTTTACCTAGCATTTTTTCTTCTTTTGGTTTGGGTGCACTTGAACTAGCAAACCCAACTTTTCAACTTTTTTATTTTTTACCGGCCTCCTATCTACATCTATACTTATTTCATCCAGGGGCTCAGATTAGACTGTTGAGCACCCTTACTTCTCTACCTATCTAAGAATCTACCAAGGTTAAGCTGTTTGGACAGATAATGATTCTCTATATTCTACAGCAGGAAATTAAAACCTAGGGAGACCAAGATTAAGCTGTTTGGACCTCCCTTTAACTGAAAATTCTTCAAAAATGGAATAACTCATCAAAATTGGAATACAGTAGAGGTACTTAGACTAGCACACGCTCATGGACACTTCTTTGGCCTTAGTAGAAAATATGGAACATTTCAGCATGCAAAGTATGACATATTTGGTATGTAGAAATGTCGACCATGAAAGATGAATACCTGCTATGAGCAGGAGGCTAACAGTGGCTCCACTTGGGGATGGTTTTTCCTTGCAAAAAGTCAAGAACAGCAGGTTAGAATGCCTTAATCTTTAGTTGTTGTTGTACTCTGAAAACTTCCCTTTGCTGGTTGCTTTATTTATGAACATGACAGCAGACTTGAAGAGCTTAGGGCCTTCACTTCGGGCTTCAACTGCAGCAAGCTCGCTATCTAAACAGAAAACTAAAATCCTACCTACCTACTCCAATCAGCACTTACTTTACTGTTAGGTGAAATCAAATAGCCAGTGCAGCCATTTAAGCATTATAAACATCGGCGAGCTTTGTTGTTTGTGCTTGCTGGTGGTTAAAATGGAGATCTTGCCATCATATATAACTTTGTTAACTTTTGAGAAGATCAAAAAACTGCTGACCTTCTTTGCTAAAACAAGAAACTGTACAAAAGGGTCCCGCAACATATATAAAATTGCTGGGCTGAATTGAAGAACTGTACAAAAGTTTGGGATCACTATCATGCCTTGGAAACTGGATATCATCAACATTTTGATATTGAGGCACACAGCTTGCTAATGGAGAAGAGCACTTCTTTACTTCATCATACACCCTGTCAGCACATGAATCATATAAAACATGAACTGATATTTGCAATTTATCACAAACAGGCTCATATGGCCTTTGACTGATCTGCGCAAGCTGCTCCTCTTCTTCTTCGAAAAAATTAGATGGCTGAAAACAAAGAGGTTGGGGATCCATTTGGATCACTTGGTCACAAACAGCTGCTTTCGAATCTTCCTCAATCTGATATTCGATGGCTCGTTGAGGCTGCAAAACTAGAGGCAATATATTTTGAACAATGATTTGGGCTTCCTCCAGATGATCAATATCAACACTTGCTGATACTTGCTTATTAACTGCATGATAGTTCTCCTTAATAAATTGAAAAGAATCAACACAGAAAGGTAAATTTCCTTCGCTGAAATCAAAATTTTTTGCGCTTTCCTCCTTTACTTCATAGTTGAGATAGGGACGTTGATCCTTGATTTTAGGTTGTTGATCCTGAACTATGCTTTCTGACAAAATAGGCTCTGACTCCTCTGCAAGGCTGATTTGGTCATTAGGTTCATAATCATCATCATACTCATCGTATTTTGGCAAGCAGTTGAAAGAAGAGAAGTTGTTATATTCATATAGTATATCAGGAGACTCCTTCACATCTGGCTGTATGAATATGTCATCTATTTTGTGGCAGGTTTGTTCATGAATAACATTACTTTCCTCTTGCACAACAGATGTGTTCTTGCGCTCTAAGCATTCAACTTTCATTGTGATCATTTCCTCTGACTTTTGTAACAAACCATGAAGTTTTTCTTCTTGCTATGCTTTGCGTCATTCCTGTCTCATCTTCAAATTTGCCTCCACGTCCACAGCTATGTCCTGCATCTGTTCCAAAGTGGACGGGCATCTTTCTCTCAAATGGAACTCGATTTCCACATCAAAAGCTCTTGGATAATGCAATAGAGCTAAATCAGGGGGAGGTCTAATATTCAAAGGCATAGAATGATAAACTTGATTGAATCGATCAAAAAATTGCTGAATAGATTCATTTGGACGTCTTTCTAACTGATTATATTCTTCAATGAGCAAGAGGAAATTAAGTTTGATCATCCATCTATCAAGGAAGAGCTTGGAAAACTGCTGAAGATTAGAGATGCTAGCCTCAGGCAATGCTTTAAACCAAGTCCTAACTTCGCTTTGCAAAGAAAGGGCAAACAGCCTGATAGTAACATCCTCATCCTCCACTTCAAATATATTAAGATAGTCTTCAAAGGCTTGGATATGCTTTTGCGCAGTAATACCATTCTCTCCATTAAATATTGGGAGATACTGAGGATGATTTTTGGGCAGAGGATTAAGCATGGGAGGCAAAACAAGAGGCTTATATCTGTCAGGAACCTTACGAGGCATGAGATTATGTACAAGGATTGGCTGAATGGGCTCGATATGAACAAGGATAGAATGATTGGATTTGACATTTGTTTCCTCCTTGGTTGTATGATGATTTTCAGCAGCATTTAAAGGTTGTTGTTCTAATGTGCAAGGAGGCTTTTCAACAACATTTTCAAAAGGAAAATCATAAAAATCTAATTTAAAATCATTTTTAAAATACAATATACACAGCAAAATTTTATGGAAGAGAAAGAACATGACCTCTTGGATAGTAATCCAGGTCAAAAGCCTGATCTGCTCGTATATTTCTCTTGGGTTCATTTCTCCAGCGGAGTCTTTATTATGAGGATTATGTGGAGTCTCCAGGTGGATAAATCAACTTTGAAGGGTCTGATCTCTATCCACCAACACAGATCTGAGCTAATATGTGAAATAGATTTGAAGAAAGGGGAAGTTTCTTCAGGAAACAAAATATTTTGAGTTTTTTGAGATTTTTTTATTTTTTGGGATTTTTCAAGAGACTTTTTCTAGAGGCAAACTGATAAAAAATGGGGATTTACAGTGATGAACAAAACGATTCAGTTCCCCACCAGAGTCACCATTATGTTATCACTCGGGTTGTTCCCTTTGACTCCTAAGGGAATACGGCCGAGGTAACCACAAACCAAGATTTGGATTGCAGGTCCTAGCCTACCAACAGTCAGAGAGGGCTCTCTCTTTGGGATATAGCTTTGTTTAAGGGATGATTTTAGGCTAGATATGAAGCACATGGGTTTTGTTTGAGTTTGGTGGGATGGTTGATCTATTCAGGCAGAGTTGGCATGCAAAGTGTAAGAAGTTCAAACCCTTGGGCATGAATTCAAGGATTAAGGGCTGCTGGGTGTGTTTTCTTTGGCAAAAAAGAGGAATACAGAGTAGGATAACTACACATGGAACAATATTTAATGCTAGAGCAAGGATGAAATGGAGGTCAGGGGATGAGAGGTAATTAAGGATCTCTCATTCAGCCAAAAAGGGAAGGTGAATGAATAATATCTAGGAGCAATGAAGAATTCCTAGACAACATTCAGAAATGAGAGAAATAGCTTAAACATGATCAATTAAGTATGCATATTCATCACTAGTTCAGAAGAAAACATTAAGAAATCACAGAAACTGAGCATAGAGTGCTGCTAAGAAAGTTCTAAGTTATTCTTTCTTTCTGCAACTTGGATCATGACACATAGATGATACAGACACATATAAACTAAAAACAGAGGCAAAAACAAAAACTTATTGAGCCATGTAGAAGCGTTAGAATTCTGAAACAAGCTCTTTATGCCATCAAAACCACAACCAGCAGTTCATAACAATGCATTCTAGCAATCTTTGATTATAGAACTCCCAAAATCTATAGCGCAAGTCTCTCCAGAGGAATATCAACCAACCAACCCTTATTACATTGTTCAGGGCTATATTTATAGGCAAAATATGTACAAAAATAGATCTGATAGAAGATCTGAGGAAATAACTGCAATTAACCTAACTTCTCTTGCAAGTAATGTAAAAAATATCTATCTAATGCTGCGCTGGGGGAAACTGCTTCAAAAAATGAGGTTATGTGGCGTCCTTTGGTAGCTTTGTTATCCAATCTGCAACCACTATGCCTTCAATCTCTTATCTGCACCTCTTAGTCGGTTCTACTACTCTTAGGTGGCTCTGATTCTTATTAAAACTGATATGACTTGGCTTTAATGGCCTTTAACTCTATTTTGATAGTCTTTAACTGGTCAGTTCACTCCTTTCTATTTCTTTCGAGCAAAAATAACAGCTGCAAACCATGCGCTGGACTGAGGCTTTCCATTTTGGCCATTTTTTCTTAGCGATGCGCGAAGCGCTAATCGCACATCAAAAACTGCTCCTGATTTTCATTCCTAGCTTCTTAAGCAGCGATTTCGCCTTTCGCGCTTTTTTCCGGTGATGACGTCAGCATGATGTCAGCGGTGGAACCCAGTACGGCGGATGACATCAGCGGGGTGACATGGTGGGGTGATGTGGCGCTTACGTCACGTAGGGGGAAGCAGTACTCGGTTTCATGGCACATCGCTTTTGTGCACAGATGGTTTGGGAGGAGGGGGCTCCGCCACAGTCGAGAGGGTGACACGTGGCGGGAGTACGACGGGAAAACCACCCATCTCCCGGATGCTAACCATTGACAGGTTCGGAGGGAAAAAGACCCGCCCACCATAGATCTAGGGCGCGGGCAATCGGATGGATGGCGGAACAGAGAAGGCGGCGGAAGGATAAGGGACGGGGCCCGCAACACCTTTATTAGTTATTTGATTTCGACAGGGGGGGAATCTTTAGGAAAGTGGGTTTACGGGATTATGAGTGAGCGGGTCAAAATATTTAAATGGGGGACTTTAGGATAAGGGCAGAACATGGGTCTTGTAAGGTTAGGGTTGAGGGGAAATGGTTGTTAGTGTGACCAGATGTCATACTAACTCCAGTTAGGAGGCGGATGGGTTAGTAGGAGACCCAGATGGACTACTACCTCCTGGACTTAGAAGAATATGGCTATAGTGCCAAGGAAGGGATATTATTATTTATTGGGATTTTATCTAGTTTTAATAGCAAATGGGGATGGGAAAGTAGTTAGGGAGCTATATAGTAGAATTAGGAGTTACTATGACTTGGTGGAGTGGAAATGTAAGGGAAATAATGCCAAGTTCGAGATCTGGAACTTAAACATGTGATTTGAATGGGATATGGAGAAATGATTTTACACAAGAAATGTGGCTTCTTTTGGGTAAATGCCAAGGTCCACTAGGGGAATGTTAGTGAGTGATTTGGGAAATAAGAAGAAGGGGGAGTTAGAGATGCCTTGCTTGATCTGATCAAAATGAAAAAGTGCCTCAAAACTGTGATCTGGATAAATATAACACTTGAAAACATGAAATGGAATCACATAGCTTGATTTTTGACAACCAAAAACTATTACCCAGCCTCTTTACCTAGCATTTTTTCTTCTTTGGGTTTGGGTGCACTTGAACTAGCAAAACCAGCTTTTCAAACTTTTTTCTTTTTTATGGCCCTCCTATTTATCCTATACTTATTTCATCTAGGGCTCAGATAAGGCTGTTGAGCACCCTTGCTTCTCTACCTATCTAAGAATCTGCCAAGATTAAGCTGTTTGGACATATAATGATTCTCTATATTCTACAACAGGAAATTGAAACCTAGGGAGACCAAGATTAAGCTGTTTGGACCTCCCTTTAACTGAAAATTCTTCAAAAATGCAATAACTCATCAAAATTGGAATACAGTAGAGGCACTTAGACTAGCACACTCTCATGGACACTTCTTTGGCCTCAGTAGCAAATATGGAACATTGCAGCATGCAAAGAATGACATATTTGGTATGTAGAAATGTCAATCATGAAAGATGAATACCTGCTATGAGCAGGAGGCTAACAACAACAATGTGATCTGATCGAAATCATTGATAGTTCATTCCTCGGGCCTTAAGATAAATATATATATAATATAATATATATATATATATATATATTATATATATATATATTATATAATATATAATATATAACAAAGCTCCTCGTCGATCCGATCATTGGCAATCGCTAATCGACGATGTCATGTGCCCACCTTTAGACTGTCACCTATGCCCAACCGATATGCGATTTTCCGCTTAGATATAGGTTGTTGATTGGCCAGATCTAACGACTTTTGTGTAATGCCTGCTTTAAGCCTGTGATAATGGTTTTTCATAGTTTTGGAGTGTTTTTAGCCTTGTGATAGTGTATTTCCACCCTTCCAAGGGCTTCTCTCTTTCAACCATTTCGATTTGAACGATCCTTAAGAAGATTTTGAAGAATTTTGGGGCATACTTGGATCCTTTGTCATGATTTTGAGAAAATTTGGAGACTCTAAAGGGCATACTTGGATCCATTTTGGACCATTTGCCCACAAGGCTAACACTGGCTCCCTCTATGGATGAAAGCCTCCCTGTGAGGTTTCAAGAACTACAGATCTATGCCTTTCCTTTAGAAAACAAAATTAAAACTTTCTCCTAGCGTTGCGTTGGGCATGGAGTTTTTTTAGCATGAAAGTAAAAACTGAAAGAAAAACTTATTTACAATATCAAGGCTTTAAGGCCTTAAATGAAATAAAGTTTCAAGAATCGCCCATTTACTGGGCTACCAAAAGTATCTCCTCCTTCCAGACTATGCAGAATAAATGTATTGTTCTGCTGAACTTGAGTGATGACAAAAGGACATGTCCATAAGGAGTCAAACTTGCCATGATTACCTCTATTTTCCTTAAATGCATCCCATTTAAGCAACCAATCACCAACTTGGAAATTTTCCACTTTTGCCTTCCTGTCAAAGGTTTCTTTAATTGCCTTCTGATGAGCCTTTGATTTCTCAACTAGTTACTCTCTTATCTGATGTAGTTCAACCATATTATTCATTCTTCTTACCATGGCATTCTCTTACTCTTGTTCTTCTTGCAAGAATTTAGCCACATGGAGAATCAATTGGATAGGGAAAACAATATCAGTGCGATAAACCAGCTTGAATGGAGAATTCCCTATGGATTTTTTGATGGTAACTTTGTCAGCCCATAGTGCAAATTTCAGCTTGGAATCCCAGCTCTTTTTGTTGTCCTCTAACAACTTTTTGATAACCTTTACCAAACTTTTATTAGATGATTCTACTAGGCCATTTCCTTGAGGATAATATGAGGTAGAATGCATTATTTGAATGCCCATGGACTCAGTCATTTCCACCAATTCCTTTGCTTTAAAAGATGATGCATTATCAGTGACTAGTTTGGTTGGGCAACCAAATCTAGTGAAGATATTCTCATTTAAGAACTTTATGACAACTTGATGATTGCCATTCTTAGTGGGTACAACCTCAATCCACTTGGTGACATAACCAGCGGCTACTAAAATCCATTTTTGTTGGCTTCTAGAATTTGGGTTGGTCTCGCATATAAAGTCCAAGCCCCACTGCTGGAAGGGACCATTGACATATACTGGCTTCAAGGGCAAATATTTTAGTTGTTGTCTCCCTGCAAACCTCTGACACTTGTCACAAGTTTTTACAAATGAAAACACATCAAAGAATAGAGTAGGCCAATAATCTCTAGCCCTCAAGATTTTGTGAGTTATGTTTTTCCAATAATGATGCCCTCCATAGATGCTAGAATTGAACTGGTGTATGACCTCTACAGATTGTCCTTTATCTAGACACCTCAAGTGGATTCCTGATGGGTCTTTCCAATAAAGAAGATTTTTATTAATGTAGAATTTTGTTGATCTGAGTTTAATGGCACAAGCTTGACCTGAGCTAAGCCCTGGAGGGACTTCTAGCTTTTGAAAAAAATGAACTATGATGTAATACCATTCACATGTGGCCAGATTTTTGGCCAAAGACTAATTTTTCTTTTGGTCTTCTGCTGCTCCCTCTATCTGCTCATCATCTAAATTTAGACCCATGGAATTTATGTCTAACATGATGCAATTTTCTTCAGCCATAAGTTTAGCCAAGCCTTGGCCTTTGACAAGCTTAATGGGCTTCACCTCTATGTTAAATTCTATGAATTGTGCAATACATTTTGCCCTCTTTCCATTAATATCTGGCTGAGTTAAAAAATCCTTTACTGAGGCTGAAGGTACATATGCAACTACTTTGGAATGTAGAATATAAATTCTGAATGCCTCTAAATATTTAATGAGAGCATAAGCTTGTTTTTCAATAAGGTCATACCTTAGTTCAACATCCCTTAGAGTTTTGCTGAAAAAGGCGACGAGGTGCTCTATGCCTTCACCATTCTTCTGCAATAGAACTGCTACAAGTGTATCATAAGAGGCAACAAAGAAAATGCAAAACTCCTTAGTGTAGTCTGGGCTGATTAGAGTGGGGGCTTCCATGATAGCTTGCTTGATGGATTCAAAAGAGCTTCTTGAAGTAGTTGTCCATTTTATTTATGATCCTTTCTTTAGCATGGAAGTGATGTTCTTTACTAGCTCTGCAAAGTTTGGAATGAACCTCCTTACAAAGTTAATCTTACCCAAGAAGGATTGAATGTCCCTCTTTGACCTTGGGATTGACAATGTCTGAATGGCTTGAACCCTTGTTGGTTCAATCTTCAAACCTTCAGCAGAAACAATATGTCCTAGAAGTTTGCCTTCTTCTAGAGAAAACTGTGACTTCTTTGGATTCACTGAGATTCAAAACTATCTGCACTTTAGGAAGACCTTCTTTAAATGTTGTAAATGGTCTTTGTTGCTGCTGGAGAAGACTTTTATGTCATCAAGATAAATGAGGACAAAATTTTCCTTTTCTCCCACAAAGGCTATGTCCATGGTCATCTAAAAAGTAGCCCCAACATTTGTTAGTCCAAAAGGCATCTTGGAGTACATGAAAGTGCCCCAAGGAGTAGTGGAGGCAGTCTTTTCCTAATCTTCAGGATGTACAACAATCTGATTGTAACATAAAAATCCATCTAAGAAAGACATGACTTTAGCCCCTAAAACTCTTTGCAACAAGTGTTCCATATTGGGCAGGGAATAGTTATCGTTTTTAGAGCACTTGTTCAGATTTTTGAAGTCGACACAATGCCTAATTTCTCCATTTTTCTTTCTTACCACCACAAGGTTGGCTATCCACTTTGAATACCTTAGGGGGACTATGATTTTGGTAGCCAAAAACTTCTTGATTTCTTTCTCAATCAAAGGTAATAAGAGAGGGCTGATAAGTCTTAATTTTTTCTTAAAAGGGATGGTGTTCTTTTCGAGCGGGATCTTATGCTAAATGATGTTTGCATCCTACTTTTTAAGATTGTTGTATTCCTAGGCAAAAATGTCGATGAATTGCATCATGAGGGTGCAATAGTTGGAATTCTGGGTAGAGGATAAATGCGTAGACAGATTTATGTTTTTTGGATGGGTTGGGCTGCCTATATTGTGTTTACAGACAATAGACTTATTCTTTGTTTTTGCCACACCATAGGGCACGTTGTTATGGTCAAAAAGCTTCTCTAGAGGCACCAATCCCTTTGGTATGTGATTATTGGGTAGCTGGATGATGCTTCCTCGACCGATTTTTCTTTTTAGCTTGGGCTAGCTGCATTCTTCCATGGTTTCATTTTCTTGGTTGATGTGTGTTTCAGCAAATTCCTCCACGACTTGCAAAATCCTATTAATTTCCTCATCATCCTCAAAAACCCTCCAATATTTGACGTTGTCAAGCAGAGACAGTCTGTATTTTATCTAAACTTCATATGTCAATTTTGGAGGCAACAGAGGAATAAACATGCTAGTAGAGACAGCAAGGGAGTTGGCTTCTTCATTCTTGGAATATAAGAAATGATGAAATTATTGAAAGAATTCTTGAGCCTCCATAACTCATATCTGTATGCCTTCAGCCTTGGATGCTTCACTTGGAAAGTTTTATTTACCTGTTGAATAATGAGGTCTGCATCTCCAAACACTTTCAGACTTTTGATACCCATTTCTTTAGCAGCGCTCAAGCCCAAAATCAAAGCTTCGTACTCTGCGATGTTGTTTGTGACCTGAAACGTTAATTTGAAAGATAAATGAATGTGTTCCTGTGTTGGGGATGCAAGGACTACACCTGCCCCTGCAGCTTCTTTAGAGCAAGCCCCATCAAAAAACATATCCCAGATCTGTGGGTTTTCTTCCTCTGCGATCTGGCAAACTTGTTTCTTGAGCTGTGTGGAGGCCAACTGAGATTCTTCAATATGAATAATACATGCTCTAAAATTAGTGTCAACAACATAAATGGGATGATTAGCGGGATTCTTCTCATCGTTGATGATATAAGCCAATTGCGCCTCTTTGTATAATATCTTTCTCTCACCTCCAAAAACTGGGACATTATCATAAGACAGATCATTTTGTAATGATCCACCTAGTCTCTTGATCCAACCTCTAGAAAGTAACATACCGAACTTGGGGGTACATCTGCCACCACAATATCCATCATCATGCTTTTCATATGCAGCTGAGACAAAGTGATGGCTAGGTCCTTGATTAATCCCGGACACTTCACTTTTCAAGATTCAAAAGAGAACAGGTCATGATAAGGCTTTGTGATGTCAAAACCCAGCTCATCCATGACAGCCTTGGGCATTAGATTATGGTTGGCTCCAGTGTCTAGAAGGCAGTTGTGAAGGATTTTATCATGAATAGTCAGAGAGACATAGAATGATGGGGAGTTGTCTTCACAATTTTCAATCATTGGGCCGAAAATGACAGTTGGCTTATCATATTGAAAATTTACACAGTCAATGGAGGCTTGGATGGCTTTAGGCTCAAGGGCCTCGAGGATGGATCTTTTGAAGGACTCATTCTTCAGTATTCAATCAAAGGCATAGGTATTCTTAGCTCCTGAATTTCTTATTTAAAATTGAAATGAGAAGGGGACTTTTCAAGAACTCTTACCTCATGAGCTAGAGTGTTGAGGATGATTGGATTAACTGTTGGTTGCTTTTGCTTATTAGCTTGCTGTACTGTAGGGAAAACAACTCTTTGAACAGGAGTTTCCTTGGCATTATTTACCTTTGATGTTAGATTATATCTTTGCTGATCTACAGTTTTTAGAGCAGCTTCACCATCCCATTCTAGGTTAATCTAGTCATTAAATAACGACCTTTCGTAGGCAGTTGAGGTAAAAAATGAAGCATTGTTTTTGTCTTCCAAATAATGGATCTCATCCTCTTCTTCAAACTGCTCTTCTTCGATGACTGCATTTTGAAAAGGAGCCCTCACTCTTTGGACTTCATTAGCATCTTTGTTTCTTTGCAAATCTACAACTGCTCATTAGTTCTTCTATATGGATTTGGATTTGGATTTCTAGGAGCAAAGGTATTAGGAGCTCTCCCTTTCCCCGAGTGCTGCTCAACTTTAGTTTGAAGATTTCAGAGGCTAATGACTCTATCATTTTGGTCATTTTATCTATCTTAGGATCAGAGGATGATGAAGACTCGCCCCTCTGTCTTCTTCTATCAACATTTCCCTTGAGCACCTCTGTAGCCATGATGTTTTATTCCACTTCCAAGGCTGCATCCTGCATATTAGCCAAAGTAGCACATCTCCTCTCCCTCAACAGTAGGTAGAAGTCATAATCAAAAGCATTGGCATAGGTGAGTTTAGAAAAGATAGTAGTGGGTTTTACTTCAACTGGTATCTTGTTGTACATATGATTAAACCTCTTATTAAAATTAGACAACAACTTACCATTTTCTCTCTTTAAGTTGCCAAACTCAGTGTGGTAGTAGAAGAGGTCCTTTTTATCCCCCCAATGGTTTAGAAATTCATCATCTAAAGCTTCAATATCTGCTATAGATCTTGGGGTTAGTTCTCTGAACCATTTTCTAGCCTCTCCATTCAGGCTTTGGACAAAGATTCTCATCCACACATCATCTTCACTAATGTCCAGATTATCAGCATAGCTATAGAATGAATCAAGATGTTCTTCAGTTGTAACACCTTCAGTCCCAGTTAATTTAGGCCTATATTTTTTATATTCTCCAGTAGGCATGGTATTTAAAGGAGTGGGCAATATTAGAGGCCCATACCTAGCAGCTATGATTCTTTCTATTTTGGTAGGTGCTTGTGGACCTGCCATAGCTGTGGTAGCTAAAAGAGTACTGGCAGACTGAATGCTAGAGGGCTAATGGGTGACTGACAGGACTAAAGGAGTCCGATAGATAGGAGGTGAGGTTTCCTTAAAGCTTAAAGCAAAAGGAGAACATAAAGAATAAGGAGCTTTATGAATTTCTAAGTGTTTTTCTTCACTAGTAGTATTAGATGCTATACTCTCAACATGTATTTGTTCTATTACAAGCCTTTCTTGAAGAGATATAGAATATTGTTTAGGTTTACCTTAAACTGATGCTCCTTTCTGCAATACTTTTCTCTCTTTGATGATTTTTCCAGGGTCAGGCACTAGGTCAACTTGTAGCTTTTGGGGATTTCTCCGAGTATGCCTCACAAACTGAGCCAGAACTATGAATTGGAGTCGCCAAGAGGTTCGACCTCCAATAGAGTCGCCAGATAGATTATTACAACCAAAAAGTGCCCAAACTTTTTCTATCATAAAAGTTGGATCTATGTCGTTTCCCAGGGAAGCTGAGCTTTAGTTTCCTCTCCTCGACAATGGCACCAATTATGTTAGCACTCTAGGAAACTCTCCTAGGTTGCAGCTCGGAGATGCCTGGTAACATGTAATCTTCAATATTGTTCTCAGAACTATTGGAATGGATGATGGTTTGGTTCAAGTCAGATGACCATTTCAGCTCTATCCCCACTCAAGGCATGCATGAAAACCCTCAACAACACAAGGCTTTAAACCACTAATGCTCAATATTTTATAGATTTAATGGATGGATGGAGAATACTAATTGTATTAGCAGATTACATACATAAACATAAACGAATGACTAGCTATAGGCAACAAAAGAGAATATTGAATGTACTGGCAGATGCATATATGACCACATATGAATGGTTAGCTATAGAAAACAAAGAAGCTTGCAATTCTAAGTTATTAAAGCAGAGATAAGATGACAATTATCTGGCCTTAGACACAAAGGAAACATGAACAAAATTTGTTCAAGTGCAAGCATAGAACATCAAAGATGTTAGAAAATTATATATTACAAAGCAATGGAACACATAAAATATTGCAGAAATATAAACACAAAAAACACATAAAACAAGAGAGACACAGATATACGTGGTTCACCCAGTTTGGGCT
>APFE030806980.1:18235-59994 GCA_000404065.3 Pinus taeda | reverse complement strand
ATCCCTTAATTAAGGAGATAAGGATGAGTTGTAATTAGTTAGCTCAGTTAACTAAGTTAAGTCTAGTTAAATTAGTTCCAAACAGTTTGAGGAACTAATTGTGAGTTCAATCAGTTAATACATGCATGCATGAAACTAGTGTACTCCAGATAACTGAATATTCTCTCATAAATAACTCATGCATGTCAGTTCAGGCAAAGACCTAGTTGAGATTAAAGAAAGGGACAATGTACTATGAGTTGGATGAATTTTTCTATAAAGGAAACTCATCCATGCAGAAGGAATAAGGTTCCTTGAGGATTGCACAGTTTTAACAGTGTGTTAGAGAAGTGTGTGAGAGCAGCGTTACACTGGGTGAAGGTGATCATCCCAGAGGTAACTGCGCAAGGAAATAAGAGGCTTGGAGGGTAGAGGAGAAGGTTTGTGAGAAGCCGTGTTTGCTTGTGAGCATCCCGGAGGATTGTACTGAGAGCTGGCTAGCTATGAGAGCTAAGGCTTTGTATAATCTTGATATATTTCCACCTTGTATGATAATACAGATAACGGGGTTTTTAGCTGAGGCTTTCCCCAGAGTATTCTTCTGTGTTTCATGTGCATTGATTCTTCTTCTATGTTATATGTGTTTTGTTTGATCTTTTTCAAATCGATTAAGCTTCTGCAAGTTTGATTGTAGAAGTAGATTAAGTATTTTGCTTTAGTATATTGCATTATTAGGTAATATAATGTGAGAATTTCCACAATATTTATGTGCACCTTGAGTTCAATATTGGATCAGGATCATGAGACCTGAAATGACTTATTCTTGAATGATTTGATATTGGTTGAGGCTAGATCTGATGTTTTGCATCTGTTTTATTCATTATCTATCATGATCTAGGTTTGTCTAAAGTCTGGAATTGCAACAAAGTTCTAAGTCAATATTTTCAGATCTGTACACAGGTTCGTCTCAGCAAAAGAGCATATACATGCAGGTTTTGTTCTTTCAAGTAGTGTATACAAAAGAAAGACTTGATGTTCAGAGATGACTGATCTATCAGATCAATATTGCTGATTTACTGTTGTTGCTATTTTAATGTTGTCTGTCAATGAAGTCTTCTTAGATCTGAATGTAAATCTGAATGCATAAGGAGGTTGACATTTGATTGATTGTATAAGTGATAAGAAGTGTTTTCTGTTGCCTACCTATGTAAAGTTCGATAAGTTAATAGTAGATGTTTAGTACACTATTGGTTGGTACAGTTTGTGATTTAGAGATTTTATGATTCATAATCTTTAAAGGTATACGCAGGTTGGGCCGAAGGAAGTAGCGTATACATGCAGGTTTTCTTCATTGAAGTAGCATATATAGTCTGACACGTGAATTTTTGAGGTTTCGGTTGGTTCTGAATGTCGATATAGGTTTTTGGGTTTAGCACAATGTTTTGATGACAATGATCTGATTGTTTCAAATTAAATATATGTTGGTTGATGAAGTTTGAGTTTCTAAATTTATGATGGGTTATTGATGAGCCAAAGTGTTCATATGTTTTTGATATATGCTAAGAGAATCCAGTCTGAAAATTCATGAAACATGGTCCTTGGTGGAAGAGTGGAGTTTTCTGTAGGCTAACACCTACGTACTAGTAAACATATTGGCTAGTACAAGAACGAGGGGGTTGTAGCTCCCTTCTAGTAGAAGATGGAGAATGAGAGAAGGTTGTAACCTTCTATAGGTAGAAGCCTGCGTACTAGTATGAGTCTGCACCAATGCAAGATTGTAAACAGATTTTCTTATTATTAAATGGAGACAGAGATGACAACAACTGGTGGTTTTCACCCACATTGGTTTCCACTTTAAATCTTGGTGTTCATGTGTGTTGCTTATGTGTAATGGTTTATTATGTTTATATTGCACATGGTTACTGTTTAATGATTGATGAAGTATTGATGCACTGATTAAATATCAACATATGATGAATAGACTGAATCATAAGTTTACTGCATAATAATGGTTTCCTTAAAGACAGTGGCATGTACATGCTAGTTCCCCTCTCTGAAGTAGCATATATAAATATGATTATGAAAAAGAAAACCTCTTGATCTAATAATATTGATTCACCCCCCCTATCAGTATTATTTCCAACAATTGGTATCAGAGCCAAGTTCTTCAGAAGAAGCTTGATTGCTTGAAGGAAGATTCATCAAGATGAATAATCATGAAAGCATGGATCCATCAGACCACCAATCTTCGATGGGAGCAATTTTGTTTATTGGAAAATAAGAACCACAACCTATCTACAATCTCTTGGAACAGAGGTCTGAGAAATTGAGGAAGGAGGATATAAATTTCCAACAACAATTCCTATAGACACTGTAGGTAAAAAGCAATATGAAACCAATTCCAAAGCTGTCAATACTTTATTGGGAAGTTTGTCTCAATCAGAGTTTGTCAAAGTCATGAAACTCAAATTAGCCAAAGAGATATGGGACAAAATCGTTTAGAGCTATGAAGGAGACTCTCAAGTAAAATGTGCTAAGCTTCAAACTATCAAAATTTAGTATGAAACTCTTAAGATGCATAGTGATGAGAATATAGCTAGTTACTTCTTACGTATAGATGAAGTTGTTAATTGTATGAAGAATCTGGGTGATGAAATAAAGGAAGTTACCTTATTTGAGAAAATTTTGAGATCCTTGTTTGCTAAATTTGAATCAAAAGTGTCTACCATAGAAGAAAAACAAGATTTGCAAAATATCACTATGACACAACTTCACAGAATCCTAACTACTTTTGAGATGAGAAAAGGAGGTCCATAAGATATGAGAGAAGCTACATTTAAAGCTTTAGCAAAAGGAAAAGAAAAGGAAGAACACAATGAATCGGGACGCATTTCAGAAGAAGAAGATGAGGTAAATTTTGTCAAGAAGATTCAACAGGGTTCTGGAAGGTTCAGAGGTAAGCTACCTTTAAAATGTTTTGCTTGTGGTAGAGTCGGTCATTATGCTACCACATGTCCTCATAAAGATAAATATGAAAAAGTAAAGGAATATGCAAAAGGGATTAGGAAACAAGTTGTGAATAGAAGGAGTTACTATGCTCATGAAGATAGTGATGGTTTATCTAATAGTGATGAAGATGAAACTGGTCAAGATTACGGACTTCTCATGGCTTATGATAGTGATGATTTTTGGGAGGATAGTGATGGTTTATCTAATAGTGATGATTATAGAATTCTCATGGCTTATGACAATGATGATTTTTGGGATTCTTTAGAAGAGGAAAACTTTCATGAAGAAATCTCTAAACTCAAAATATGTTTAGAAGAAAAGAATATGATCATAGATACCTTGACATGCCAACTTGTTGAAAAAGAAAAACCCAATGAAAAACTAGAATGTGAAATTGTGGGTCTAAGAAAAGATCTTGAGAAAACAAAATCTCTCAATCTTAGATTTGCTAAAGGATCAAAAAATTTAAATGAATTATCAAATTTCAATGTTCTCCTCTAATAAAGACAGGTATTGGATATATTGAAGAAGCATCTCAATCATAGAAGTCGTCAACCTCCACCAAAAGCTAGATTGATGCAGCAAAGACTAGTGAACAGTATGACAATCGTCAACAAAGGCATAAAGCTGATCACCGGGTAAATCATACTCAATTTTCTCCAAGGATGAATATCAATAGAAGCCACAACCAACCTCGGGCAAATCATACTCAATTTTCTCCAAAGATGAATATCAATAGAAACTACAATCAACAGGTAAATAGATTCGATAGTCGCATAAACTTCTTTAATGGGAAATGTTTTTCATGTCATACTTTTGGGCACAAAGCTACTCAATATGTTTCTTAAAAAACCATCATGACTAGAGAAGCATGAAATCAAAGGAATGTAATAGGGATCAAGAGAAGTTCCTATAATAAATTTTCTCCTCTTGAAAATGAAATAGAATGCTCAATTTGTAACAACTTTGGTCGTGAAGAATCTGAATGCAGGATCAAATTTTGGCAAACACCTCAAAAGAAGAAAACAACATTAAATCCCAAGATATGGAGAAGGAAATAATATCAAACAGAAATATGTGGTATAGCCTTGTATGCAAAAGGACAAGAAAATTAGTGGTACATCGACAGTGGATGCTCTAAACATATGACAGGTGACAAAGAGAAACTTCACTCATATAATGCCTTAGAAAAGGAAAAGAATGTCTCATTTGGAAATGACACTCCAGTTGTCATAAAAGGTAAAGGTTTTGTTTTCTTGAAAGAAAAGGTTAAAGCTGGAAATGTTATGTATGTAGATGGTTTAAAGCATAACCTGCTGAGTGTCAGTCAAATGTGTGATCAAGGAAATGAAGTGGTGTTTCAATCAAATGGATGTGTTATTCGTGAGATTGATATAGGAGAGACCATGATCAAAGGTACAAGAACTCCAAACAACTTATACATACTCAAAGGAGGAAAACAACAGTGCTATCTAAGAAAAATGATGAAAACTGGCTGTGGCATAGAATATTGGGACATCTAAGCTTTTCTCAAATAAGAAAAGCATGTAGACTCAAGGTTGTTCATGATCTTCCAGATATCAACATCCTAGAAAATACAATATGCAAACCATGTCAAATCGGTAAGCAAACTAGAGTTCACATCATGGAAAAAGAAGGTTCAGCTAGTAAGCCTCTTGAACTTATCCATACTGATTTATGTGGACCAACAAGGAAAAAGTCACCTCTTGGAGAAGAATACTTTATTTTGTTCATTGATGATTTTTCCAAAATGTGTTGGATAGGTCCTTTAAGGCATAAAGATGAAGCATTTCAAAATTTCCAAGCCTTCAAAGCTTTGGTTGAAAATGAATCAAATCAAAAAATCAAATGCCTTAGATATGATCGAGGAGGGGAATTTATATCGGATGAATTCTTTGACTTTTATGAACAACATGGAATAAAAAGGGAATTCTCCACTACAAGAACACCTCAACAAAATGGTGTAGTAGAAAGGATGAACATAACAGTTCAAAAAATGGCTCGAGCCATGCTAGATGAATCTGGAACTCCTCCAACCTTCTAGGGTGAAGCTGCATTCACTACCATGACTATTCTCAACAAAGCAAATGTTTGGGTAAATAGCACTCAAACTCCACATGAACTTTGGTATGGTAAGACTCCTATTGTAAAATACTTTAAAGTTTTTGGAAGCAAATGTTTTATCAAAAGGAATGATGAAAAACTTGGTAGGTTTGAACCCAGAGCAGATGAAGGGATTCTTCTTGGTTATTCTTCCAGAAGTAAGGATATAAATGTTTTAATACAAGACTTGGGAAAATTGTTGAAAGCATTGATGTTGTAGTTGATGAAGCATGTAGAAATCTAAAACAAATAAAATCAATAGAAGATTATAACAATGAGGAAGATGGGGATTACTTTTCCACATCAAATCAAAATTATATTGAAGAAGAAACCAATGAAGCACCAAAATAATATATAATGGTAGAAGAAAAGACTTCGTCCTGGTATGTTCAGAAAAATCATCTAGAAACTCAAATTTTAGGAGAAAGGGAGGTTGGTGTACAGACAAGAAGAACTATTACAGGGACCTCAAGCTATATAGCATTACTATCCTCCACCAAACTTCAAAATTTAAATGAAGCATGCAAATATGAATGTTGGGTCAAGGCCATGGATAAATAACTTGAGAAAATTGAAAAGAATGACACTTGGGAATTAGTTCCTAGACCTCATGATACAAATATTATAGGAACTAAATGGATATTCAAGAACAAGTTGAATGAAAATGGAGAAGTCATTAGAAAAAAGTCCAGACTTGTTTGTAAAGGGTATGCTCAACAAGAAGGTATGGATTTTGAAGAAACTTTTGCACCTGTTTCCAGACTTGAAGCCATAAGAATGCTTCTTGCTCTTTCCAGTTTTCAGAAATTCAAAGTATACCAAATGGATGTAAAATCAACCTTCCTTAATGGAGATTTAGAAGAAGAAGTTTATATTGAACAGCCAAAAGGATTCATCCTTGGAAATGATGCAAAACTTGTATACATACTCAAAAAGGCTCTCTATGGTTTGAAAAAGGCTCCAAGGGCTTGGTATTACTGCCTTGACAAATATCTACACCAACAAGGTTTTACAAAAGGTTCTGTAAATAGCAATTTATATACAAAGATTGAAAATGATAAATTGCTAATTATTATTGTTTATGTTGATGATATCATTTTTGGTAGCAATGAAGAATCCATGAGTCAGAATTTTGCTTCCGTAATGCAGCAAGAATTTGAAATGTCCTTGCTTGGTGAACTTAACTATTTTCTTGGTCTACAAGTTTAGCAAACTAAAGATGGATGTAGTCTCAGCTCAAATGATGAATCAGCAGGAATACATCAACCAACTTACAGATCCATGATTGGCAGTCTGCTTTATCTAATAGGTACCCGACTTGACATCATGCATGCAGTAGGAATAACTAGAAGATTCCAAGCAAATCCAAAGGAATCACACCTTCATGCACATCTTACTCTTCATGCATATATAGATGCAGATTGGACAGGAAGTGTTGATGATAGAAAAAGCACTAGTGGTGGTGCACTCTATATGGGTTCCAGGTTAGTGTCTTGGTTCAACAAGAAACAAAGTTCAATTGCTTTATCTATAGCTGAAGCAGAATATGTGGTTGTTGCATCTTGCTGCACACAACTGCTTTGGATGATGCAAAATTTGCAAGACATTCAGATCATATGTACTCCACCCATCTCCATTCTATGTGATAATACAAGTGCCATCAGTATTTCAAAGAATCCAGTCATGCACTCCAAGACCAAGCACATACCCATCAAGCACCATTTTCTACGAGAACAAGTTCTTGAACACAAGCTAAAATTGGACTATGTCCCCTCCAAAGAATAGGTTGCTGATATATTCACTAAACCGCTACCTAGAGAAACATTTGAAGATCTCAGACAAAAGCTGGGAGTTGTTGTTGCATCATCCTGCTATTAAATCCAGTTCTTTTAGAGGAAGTTTACTACACGCTGGTTTCATGTAGTATATGTGCAGGTACACGCGGGTTGCCTTGGCTGAAAGAGCATATATGTTTTTCTAACAGACAAAAAAATAGTGGTAACACTGGTTCAGGGGGAGCATTCACATTCCACATTGTTGGCATTATCGTTGCTGAACTCAACTATTTCTTGGTTGCATCAGTGATTAGTGTGATATAACTTCTTCTGTCATGGTCTATATTTCAATGAGTTCTATTGGTCATATGATGTAATATATTTCCCCAATATTCTTGGGATGGATGATGTAATAATTGTTGTATTTATATCATGTATAAACTTTGGTATATCCCCAATTGGTTGGGCAAATGAGTCAAATATGGTGTATCCCCACTTGGATGGGTGATTGATATATGTATGAGTTCGTGGCCATAGGGAGGTCATACTCACTTTGTTCAGTTATAGTTTCATGTTATTATATTTAATCATCTCTTTGCAAACTCAGCATGTAATTAGGGTGAGTATGGATAACATCATGCAAAGGAGGAGAGTAGAGTGGCCCGCCCTTTGCCCTTGATGTCAAAGGGGAAGAGTATTTTGGTATTTTGGTGTTGTATGGTATCTCTAGCAGTCTTTACAGCTTTCAGTAGTCAACACCATCATGGTTGAAATCAAGTCTAAAGAGGGAGATTGTTGGCATTATGATACAAGTATTGTCCTTGATGGAAACTCTACAAGTCAACTCAGTTTTTGATAAGAGGCTAACAAGAATATTTAGAGGTAATAGGGTAGTGGTACAGAGGATCGGGAAGATGGAACTAAGGTCTATTGATTAGAATAAAGAAGTTGAAGGAAGAAGATGATGTAAAAGCATTTTAAGAGATACACACAAGTTCACTTAGTCTAAGCAGGGTATACACGCAGGTACTCAGAATAGAAATAGTGTATAACGTACACATGCACTCCCACAAAAGGAAAAGTGCATACATGTTGAAAACCATGGTTTTGGTCTAAGGCATTTGGTCCAAGGTATCTTTGGACCATGATATTGACCCTAGGTATTTAGTCTGAGGTATTTGGTCCGTGGTATTTGATCCAAGGTATTGGTCCTAAGTGGATTCGGTCCATGGTATTGAGAAAGGCCAAAAACTATATAAAGAAGAGAGGATCATAAGGCCAGATGTGCAAGTGAATAAGATTGTAAGGAATACTTCTATCTGAAGTATATTTTATGTTGCAAGGTTATGTTTGGGACTATATCTGAAATATTTATGTGCACCTTGAGTTCAATATTGGATCAGGATCATGAGACTTGAAATGATTTATTCTTGAATGATCTGATATTGGTTGAGGCTAGATCTGATGCTTTGTGTCTGTTTTATTCATTATCTATCATGATCTAGGTTTATCTGAGGTCTAGAATTGCAGTAAAGTTCTGAGTCAATATTTGTAAATCTGTATGCAGGTTCATCTCGGAAAAAGAGCGTATACACATAGGTTATGTTCTTTCAAGTAGTGTATACAAAAGAAAGGCTTGATGTTCATAGATGACTAATCTATCAAATCAGTATTGATGATTTATTGCTACTACTATTTTATTGTTGTCTGCCAATGAAGTCTTCTTAGATCTGAATGTAAATCTAAATGCATAAGGAGGTTCATATTTGATTGATTGTATAAGTGAGAAGAAGTGTTTTATGTTGCCCACCTGTATAAATTTTGGTAAGTTGACAGTAGATGTTCAGTACTCTGCTTGTTGGTATAGTTTATGATTCAAAGATTTTATGATTCAGAATATTTAGAGTTATATGCAAGTTGGGTTGAAGGAAGTAGCGTATACACATAGGTTACCTTCATTGAAGTAGCGTATATAGACTGACACATGAATTTTTGAGGTTTCAGTTGGTTTTGAAGGTTGATACAGGTTTTTGGGTTCATCACATCATTCTAATGACAGTGATCTGATTGTTTCAGGTTAACTATATGTTGGTTGATGAAGTTTGAGTTTCTAAATTTCAAATGGGTTATTGATGAGTCAAGGTCTTCATATGTCTTGATATATGCCAAGAGCATCTAGTCTGAAAATTCATGAAACATGGTCCCTGGTGGAAGAGTGGAGTTTTCTGTAGGCTGGCACCTACGTATTAGTAAACATATTGGCTAGTACAAGAGCTAGGGGGTTGTAGCTCCCTTCTTGTAGAAGCCGGAGAACAAGAGAAGGTTGTAGACTTTTGTGGGTAGAAGCCTGTGTACTGGTATGAGTTTTCACCAGTACAAGATTGTAAATAGATTTTTCTTATTATTAAAAGAAGACAAAGATGACAACAATAGTGGGTTTTCACTCACATTGGGTTCCCACCTTAAATATTGGTGTTCATGTGTGTTGCTTATGTGTAATGGTTTATTATGTTTATATTGCACATGGTTACTATTTAATGATTGATGAAGTACTGATGAACTGATTAAATATCAACATATGATGAATTAACTGAATCATAAGTAAACTGCATAAACATTGGTTTCCTTAAAGACAATTGTGTGTACACGCTAGTTCCCCTATGAAAAAGAAAAATTCTTGATCTGATAATACCGATTCACCCCCCCTCTCAGTATTATTTCCAACACATGTAATCAATAAGCTACGAAAACTAATAACTAAGAAAAGAGCATGATAGGATGAGATTGAAGCCAAATGAATCTCATGTCAAAACAAAGTTGCTACAACTATATTTCTATTAACTAAAAACATGTACAACAGTGGTTCTCCCACATCAATCCTCTCTTCAAAGTCGAGAGCCCTACACATTTATAGAGAAAGATCTCTCATTACATATCTGCCACTTGGGCCAGATTAAATCAATAACTATCAGATACGTTCCTATATATTTAATAAAATACTGATCTTTCTAAGGGATTTATGTTATAATAGAATTTGAATAAAAATGGAAGTTTGTATGAACTGTTACGATAATTTAAATCTCAACATTATTTTGGTGGGAACTTGAACATTTAGCCTTTGAATTTGTTGCGCTGTTTATTATTGAAACATGCTGAGAGTGCCATTACTATCCTCTGTGCTTTCTTATCTTTGTGTGTTTCACTACCTTCTAATTTCACACTTTGTGTTATCGTTGCCTCTTTTCTCTATTTTCTTTTAATAACCACTTTGTTAAAGAAAAGCCGATAAAACACTTTCATTGTCTCACAGAATGGAAGAGGAATGGATTCTGATTTGGGTTGTTGATCTGGGCTTCTGTTCATCGCAATCGCAACACAGGAGGAGGAGCCTTAATACTGATTTAATAGTGATTTTCCAATAAGTCGGATGTGACAGTTTATAGGATGCTTTACATAAAATATCGCATATGGGGAGGGTCTCGCACATTTCAATCGGTAGGTCAGAAGGACTTTGGCAGGGTGGGATTAAGATTGTGCAATTGTTGATTGCGATATCGCAATCGGTGGGAATAGGGTTATCACAATTAGCAGGAAGGAACTTTATCGCAATCGGATATAAGCGGAGGGATGGAATTATGATATCGCAATCGACAGGTGGGTCTATGATATGCGATATCAGCGGGAATGCCATATCACAATCAGCTAGTGGAAGTAATATCACAATCAGCCAATAGAGGTTGAAGGAATTAACCATAATCCCGTAACCGAATTGTAATAATATATTATATAGTATTTTGGATCTGGCAAGGCTTCACACGTATTGCAATCAGGGGATGAAGCTATATCGCAATCAGGGTATCACGGGTTTATTGCAATCGAGATATCGGTAGAGTGATAATGGGATTTGTGATACATGATCTACGGTGTGCTTGCAATATTGTGATATATAATATCGCAAATGCAAGCAAAGGAGGGACACGAACGAAGATACATAAAGGAAAAAAGGGAAGGGCCAATGCGATATATCAAAAGTGGCCTGTGGGTCCCAGCATTTAAAAGGGTGGTGGGTTATATATATATATATATATATATTATATATATATATATATATATATATATATATATATATATATATATCTATATATAGATATATACATATACATATACATATACATATACATGTGTGTGTGTGTGTGTGTGTAATTGTTTACGGTTAGAGTTATATATTAATGTGTTTTGAAGCTAGAGTTAGTTTTATACGAAAAATGGAATGCAGTTAGAGTTAGAAAGTGGATTACGGCTAGAGTAGGGTTAATGGGTAATGAATGGTAAAAATAAAAGATGAAAGGGATGGGTTTTAGAGAATATGGGAATTTCTCCAAAACAATTAGAATAAACATGTCCTTTCTTCTTTGATCTTCAAATGCAAAGCATAGCAACCTCTTTTAATAAAACAACAAATAAATGAAAAAATAAGTGATGGAAAACCTCGGCTAATACAACTAACATTTATTTCAGTGAGTTATCATGGATAACATTGCCTTTACACACAATCTCGTAAATGGTGATGTTGAATATCTATATGCTTGGATCGATTGTGAAAGACAAGATTTTCAAAGAGCTTGATGCAAATATAATTATCACAATATATCACAGTTGGGTCCATCATTTGACCAAATAATCCAACAAGTATGTTTCTAATCTAGATTTCCTCACATGTTTCTTGACTGGCAGCCATGTATTCTTCTTTTTTCGAGTTGAGTGCCACAGATCTTTTCTTCCTGTTGTACCAAGAAACAGTTGCACCAACACTAAAAATTCCATCTAATATACTCTTTGGACCTAATGAACTCCATGCCCAATCTACATTTGAAGTCACATAGCTTCACTCCCTCTGTCCATTTGTACCATAGTCCAAACTGGGTAGTGCCTCTAAGGTATCGTAGAACATTCTTAGATGACCTCCAAAATAACTTGGTTGGCCTAACCATAGCTTGGATCTATTGGTTGACTGCATATCACACATCTGTTCATGTGTTCACAAGATACATTAATGAACCCACCAATTGTCGATAAATAGTAGCATCCACTTCCTCACTTGAAGTGGCATTATCTTTCCTCTAATTGGTCACTAGAGGTGTCTCCATGGGTTTGAAACTCTCCATGTGAAACCTTTGAAGTATCTCATTGGCATACTTTCCCTGAGAGACAAACAATTCCCCATTTCCTTTCCATACTTCTAATCTAAGGAAGTAGTTCATGAAACCCATGTCCTTCATTTCAAACTCTCTTGCAAGGTCCTCCTTGTAAGATCTGATCAACTTCTCATAAAAAATTAAAAGCAAGTCATCCACATATAAGACAATAATCAACAATTTGCCGTATACCAATATGTGATAGAGGTTTGCATCCACTTCACTTTTGGTGAAGCCCAAACTAGTGAGATAGCTATTGATCCTAGTGTACCAAGCACCAGGTGCTTGCTTGAGACTGAACAACAATCACTTGATTTTTCACACATAAGATTCCTGATCAACAGTCTCGAAGCCTTCTGGTTGCTCGATATACACCTCTTCCTCAATAAATGAATTGAGGAACTTTGTTTGCACATCCATCTAGTGGATATTCCACCCCATCTGTACAGTCAAAGAAAGTATTGATTTGATGGACAAGTACCTTGATACAGGAGAAAAATTCTCCTCATAGTCAATCCCCTCAACTTGAGAGTACCCCTTGGCCACAAATTTGACCTTGTACTTTTCTATGCTTTTGTGTGCTGCATGCTTTACCTTGAAGATCCATCTCGAACCCACAACTGATTTATCTGTTGTTCGTGGGACCACTTCCCAGACACTATTCTTTACAATGGATTTGCATTACTCCACTATTGCATCAACCCATATAGGTTTCCCTACTACTTCCTTAAAAGAGGATGACTCAGTCTCTACAAGCTCATTCATTAGAGCCATGTAGCTAGTGTATGTAGCTAGTGTACCAGCCTGGTGACCTTCTCTTCCTATGTTGATTTGAAGGAGCATTCACATTCTCTCTCGCATCATGCACAATTCTCTCAGCTTCCTTGGTCCTTTTCCTAACTTCTCTAGATGGTTCTGCTTGAGTATTTGTCTCCACTCTCTAATCCTCAATTTGTGGCTACTCCACAACTTCTTTAGGTTCCTCCTTTGGAGCTAAAAGATCTTCTTCTAGTGGTATCTGAAGCTCCCTCTTAAGAGAGCATTGCATGGACAATTTGTGGCTACTCCACAACTTCTTTAGGTTCCTCCTTTGGAGCTAAAAGATCTTCTTCTAGTGGGATCTGAAGCTCCCTCTTAAGAGATCATTGCATGGATTTATCTTCATCAAATTTTACATCCCTTTGCACAACTATCATCTAATGGATGGAAAGCACACACGGTAGTTGTGGGGATTTTCTATGTAACCCACAACACCCAATTTTGTTGTCAACTCTGGCTTCTTCATTGATTCTTTAGATACGTGAAAGTAAACAGAGGCTCCAAAAATCCTGAAGTGAGACACATCCAACTTTCTCCCTAAGAAAGCCTCCTCTAGTGTAATCATGCCAAGAATCTAATGAGGACTTTGGTTCTACAAGTAGATTGTTATGTTGCATGCATCAGCCCACAAATACAGAGGTAGGCCTTGATCATGAAACATCGCCCTCTCTACTCCCACAATGTTATGGTTCTTCCTCTTAGCCACCCCATTCTACTGCTGGTTATGGGGTTTTATCAACTCTCATAGAAGGCCTTCTTTTGCACAAAAAATTTTAAATTCATTCGAAACATACTCACCTCCATTATCACTCCTGAGAACCTTCACCTTCTTGTAAGTTTCTTTCTACACCAGTGCCTTGAATTCTACAAACTTGGAGAATGTCTCATCTTTCTTTTGCGTGAATAAGATCCAACACTTCTATGGGAAGTCATCAATAAAAATGGAAAAATATTTGTGTCTGGTAGAGGAGGCTATCGAGAAAGGTACACAGACATCAGAGTGGGTCCTTTCTAGGACTGCATGCACTTTTTTTTCCCAATCATGGAATGTAGCTTTTGTGTACTTCCCCAAATTACATCTTTTTCATAAATCCTGATGCTCAAGTTCTCCTTTAGGGAGGCCTGTGGTTATTTGTTGCATGATCTTCAAGGTGCCATGATGAAAATAGCCAAGTATTATATGCCAAATTTCACAAAAATCGAAACTCTGCACCTTCTCTGCATTTGTGCTCAATGCAACATAATCCTCCACATCTAGCTTGTATAGGTTCTTCACACGAACCCCGATCTACTTCACCAATCTCATGGCTATGTGTCTTGGGAATGCCTCTCCTTTGCTAAAGATCGCACCATAACCACGGTCTTCCAAAATTGCAACAAAGATAACATTTTTCTTTAGGCCCGGAATGAACATGACATCCTTAAGCCTGAGGGGGCATCCTGAATCCCTCTAAAAGGTTATTGTACCAATCCGGGTTGCATTATACCTTCTATCATCCCGCATCTCGATGTGCATCTGCAAATATTTCTCCTCTAGGTCACTGAAAAATTATCTATTTCTCGTCATATGGAACGATGCACCTGAGTCCAAGTACCACATGCTCCCCATCACTGTGTTGACCATTCATGCAATGAGGGTAAAGTTAATCTCAAACTGTGAATCTGAATCCTCACATTCTCCTCCTCCTGAGGTATTATTTATTTCCTTCTTTTGTGGACTTTGTGGAATAGTTCTCGAATTCATGACAATGGAAGCATTTAATTTTTGACAGATCTTTTTTCTTTCCCCCTTGACTAGATTCTAGTTTGGATTGGGATTTCTTCCCTTTTTCCTTCTTTTCCTTTCCATGCAATGAAATATTTTCTTCACCCTCATCCTTGGTTGAAGTCCCATCTTTGATATTATGCCTTATTTCCTCTTGTAGCAAGTTGGACCATAAGCTCTCCCAACTCAGTAGTTTCTCCTTCCCCTTCATTGAATCTTGATAGTTATGCCAGCTCTTGGGAAGACCCAAAATGGCTAAGGTTACCAAGTTTTCTTTAGGTAAATTGTTAAGTTATGGTATGTTCTATGCTTAGATCAGTTTACTTCTTTTTATTATTATTATCCATAGATTAGCAATCACCTATACAGTAAATAAAGTGTAGAAAGTACTTTAAACGATTGAAAGAAAACAAGCCAAGACAACAAACACAAGATGTGGTAGCTAGCCAAGGACAAACCCCAATATGGGGAAACCCTTTGATCAAATTTTCTTTTATCTTCAATAATTCAATAGAGAGAAGTATAGTGATGTGTGGTTTGATAGTAAGTCACTTGGGCGAAGCCCGGCAGACGGAAGTTCAAATCTCCTTGAGTATAATGACCTGCTATGGTGGAAGCTAAAGGGGTGGATTCCCCAATCCCATTTTGGCAGCACATGAGTTGCTCTTGCTAAAATCATAGGAACTTAGTATACTCGACTTGTAGGTGGTTGGCTATGCTCTTGGTGTTATAGAGGAAGATACGAGGATTGATCCTAGGTCTCCCATAGATTAGAACTAGTAGTTACCGATTCACCATGTGGTTAAAAAAAAAAAATCAACAGAGAGAAATAGTACATAAATCTGATTTACATAAGTAGCAGCAAACCCTAGATCAGTGACATCAGCGGCATCATTCAATATCTGTCAGATCATCTAGATCAGCGACATCAACCAATATCTGACAGATCATCTAGATCAGCAACATTAGTGGCATCAACATCATCGGAATCACCGACATCAGCATCATTAGCATCAGCATCATTGCCATCACGAACATTAGCAGTAAACTAGGGCAGATAATATCTTGCAAACCGATCGTCGGATCGGCTTGATTCTTCACCAAAAAATGCGGCCTTTTGAGGAGAGTCAGATACACCTACAACACAGTTCAAAGAGGGAGAAATATGGTAAACGTTGGTAAAACTTCTGATCTGTAGTTGCAGCCCTAAATATGCATCCTTCCTTCCACACATGTGAGAGAAGAGTCTCTTTCTGCGTAGTAGGAGAAGACCCTCTTTTCTGCACAGGAGAGAGAGAGATGTGATGGGAGTGTGTGTCCAAATGAATAAAATACCTCCTGTATTTATACACAACTGTTGATGATCGAATATATTTGACTGTTGGGCTTCTGAGCCTACATGAGTTGCTGGTTGGCTTGATAATTATTCCATAATCAAAATAAATTCATATCTCCATAAATACTTATCAAAATCGAATGATCTTTAGATCAATCCTACGCCTCTCGACAAGAGGAATATAATAAAAATATTATCAGCCATGAATAAGATGACCCACATGGATTTTGGCCTTAGTTGCCAATTTTAACACTCCCTCTCAACTAGGGAGAACTCCATCTGCAATCTATATGTCAGTTGCTACTATTCATCCATCAAATGCACTGCCCTATACAACTTGACCCTGCTCTGCTCTGCTCTATCTTGCTTGCTCTAATCTCTTTTGTTCTGCTCTGCTCTATTCTTGTTCTACCCTGTACTGATTTACTCTGCTCTGCTCTGTTCTACTCTGCTCTGCTTTTTATAAATTATGAAGAAGAAGAAATGATCGAGTTTGTATCATATTGACTCAAAGTCAGTCTCAGAGTATGTACCACTGGTCCCAGACTAGTCTCAACTGACCCAAAGTCAATGTCATAGTGGGTACAACTCCTACCACTGGTCCCAGACCAGTATCATCCTCCACTGATTCAAATTCAGTCTCAGAGTGTGTACCACTGGTCCCAGACTAGTCCCAACCGACCCAAAGTCAAGCACCATAGTATGTACCACTCCTACCACTGGTCCGAGACCAGTCCTTCACTAACCCGAAGTCAGTCTCAGAGTGCGTACCACTGGTCCTAGACCAGTCTCAACCGACCCAAAGTCAACGTCATAGTATGTACCACTCCTACCACTGGTCCCAGACCAGTCCTTCACTGAACCTAAGTTAGTCTCAGAGTGCATACCACTGGTCCCAGACTAGTCTCAACCAACCCAAAGTCAACGTCATAGTATGTACCACTCCTACCACTAGTCCCAGATGAGTCCTTCACTAACCTGAAGTCAGCCTCAAAGTATGTACCACTAGTCCTAGACCAATCTCAACCAACCCAAAGTCAGCATCATAGTGGGTACAACTCCTACATTGGTCCCAAACCAGTCCTTCACTGACCCAAAGTTAGTCTCAGATTGCGTACCACTAGTCCCACACCAGTCTCAACTGACCTAAAGTCATCATAGTATGTACCACTCCTACCACTGGTCCCATACCAGTCCTTCACTTACCCGAAGTCAGTCTCAGAGTATGTACCACTGGTCCTAGACCAGTCTCAACTAACTTGAAGTCAGTGTCATAGTGGGTACAACTCCTACCACTGGTCCTAGAGCATTATCATTGATCCCAGATCAATGAAGGTCATCCTAGCATAGGGAGTACAGTAGCTACAACGATGCATCCATCGGTACTACTATGGTCTCTATCCTCATTTCCTTGCTCATTGGTCATATGAGAGGTACTTCCCATGAGTCCTAGAATGCATGGGTAGGATGCCTTGATAGGAGAACTAATCAATCTTGTCCTCACAGGAGAACTAATCATCCTGCTACACAATCTTCATGGAGAACACATCATCCAGACCCCACAAGAGAACTAATCATCCTGCTACACAAGAGAGTGAATCATCTTGTCTACACGAGAGCGAATCATCCTATCCATGGGAGATCGAATCATCTTGTCTCACAAGAGAGTGAATCATCTTGTCCCAGTGCACACCACTAGGGGAGGGTGAGTCACCCTATGCTCGTATGTTGCTCCAGTAATAATCGCAAGCCCCCAGAGCTTCCAGAGCTCAATGTATGCAACATGCAGGACCCTTTTATAAGGGTCCCTTGAGGATTCCAAGTTGTTCAGGAAAATCACAGATTTGATCTTTCCCGGGGATTTTTCAAAATGTTAGCAACCTGTACATCAGTCTCAATGCAATGCTCATCGACTTACCATATCCCAGATAAGGCAGCATCTGATGTTTATCTGCTAGAGCAATCATCAAATACGAGATTCCTCTATAATTGAATCCCACCTCTGGTTGTCACAAAGAATCACAGTGGTATTCATAATGTGTACAAACAACTCACTAAAGAGCTTCCACAACCAGACTGCCTCATAGGAGGCCATGCTAGCAGCAATGTATTCTTCTTTAGTAGTGCTCAGAGCCACCGACTTCTGCTTCCTGCTAATCTAGGATATTGAGGCATATTCCAAAGAGAACCAGCAATGAGAAGTGCTCTCCACACTGACTTTTCACTCAGTATTTGAATAATCATGCAGTTTCATGTTTTCAGCAGTGTATCTCAATCCATGAGAAATTGTGCCCTGAAGAAATCTCAGAAGATTCTTGGCATCAATCCAGTGACGCTCAACAAAATATGAGCTCACCATGCTCACTGCAAAACATATGTCCAGATAGAGGTTCACCAAGAACATCAACATGAATGAGTTTATGAAACTCAGAGACATTTCTCAAATATGGTCCGACATCACTACCATATAACTTCTAAAAGTTAATATCCTCAAGGTAGTCATAAGCTTGCAGTCCACCGTACTGAATCTTTCTAATATCTTCACCAAATATTTTCCTTGGGATAGGAAAATTTCCCTTGTCTTCTACCAAAATTCAAGTCCTAGGAAATATTACATCAATCCTAGGTCCTTCATTTCAAATTCAGAAGCCAACTCTCTCTTACATTTGTGAATGAGGGTATACACCTATTAGAAAGAGGTCATCCACATGTAGCACCAATATGAGAGGTTTTTCATCTTCAAACTTAGAGTAAAGGTTAGGATCGACTTCACTCCTAGTGAATCCCAGCTTCATCAAGTAGTTATTGATCCTCTCATACTATGCTCGGGTTGCTTGCTTCAATTCATAGAGAGCCTTCTTCAACCTGCATACATGATATTTTCGATCATGAATGTCAAATCCTTCGGGCTACTCCACATAGACCTCTTTTTTGATCGAACCATGAAAGAACGTTGTCTTGACATCCATTTGATGTAGGTTCCATCCTTGTGAAGCTGCAAGGGATATGATCGAGTGAATGGTGGCAAATCTGGCAATAGGTGCAAATATCTTGTCATAGTCTATACCTTCCTTCTAGGAGAAGCCACAAGTGAAAAAACGAGCCTTATATTTTTCCGTACTTCCATCTGTTGCATGCTTTATCTTGTAAAGCCATTTAGAAGTGACAACTATATTGTCTTGGGGTCTAGGGTCTGGGAACTACTTCCCAGACATCATTCTTCATAATAGACTCATACTCTTTGGTCATAGCATCCTTCCATACTTGACGCTTGACGACATCTGAGAATGATGAAGGCTCATTTTGTATGATTGTGCTCATGATGGTCAGGTATCCCTGATACCTGTTGAGTTTCTTACATTCACAGAAGGTTCTTTGGGGTGCAGTGTGTCCTTCAACATCATCGAGTAGCCCCTAAGCTAAGAGGGCCTCTTCCTAGAAGAGGAGGGCTCAGGTGTATCAATAGGATCCATGGGTTCTACCACATCAGGCATTGTTTCATCATCCTTTTCTTTTAGTTCCCTGGAGTCGGCTTCTTGAGATCTCCTCCAAGTTGGAAGATTGTCCACCTTGGTGAGGGCCATATCTTCGTCAAAGGTGACATCATGACTAATCACGACTTCCCTTTGACTGGCAACATAGATTCTATAGCCCTTAGTATTTTCACCATAGCCCACGAAGACTCCTTTCTTTCCAGATTCACTCAATTTATTCCTTTTCTCTTTTGACACATGAAAATATACAGGGCTTCGAAAAATTCTAAAATGAGATACATAAGGTTTCTTACCTGTGAACATTTCTTCAAGAGTCTTGGAAACCAATGCTTGATGAGGGCATCAATTTTGTTCATATACGACAGTGTTTTCAGCTTCAGCCCATAGAAACTTCAGAGGTCTTTGATCATGGAGCATGGCACGGATAACTTCCACAATCATACGGTTCTTCCTTTCGACCACACCATTATGTTCAAGAGTATATGGTGTAGTAGTCTCCCTCTTGATGCCAGCCTCTATACAAAATCAATGAAACTCATTAGATTCATATTCAGTCCCATTATTATTCCTTAATATCTTGATCTTATTTTCGGTTTGATTCTTAATCAAGGCTTTGAAGTGTTGAAACCAAGAGAACACTTCATCCTTCTTCTTCAAGAAGTATATCCAAATCTTTCAAGAATAGTCATCTGTAAAAGTAAGGTAATATAAATATCCTCCCAAGGATTTCACAAGCATCATACCAGATATGTCTAAGTGAACCGACTGTAATATATCAGAGGTCTTGCTTTGGCTTGAGGGGAATGGTCCCCTTTTGAGCTTTCCTTCGGCACATCCCAAACATACACCTTTTTTCTCTACTCGGAATTCGGGCATCCCTGTCACCGTTTGTCTTACATCGAGTAGAGATTTATAATGAAGGTGGGCAAACCTCCGATGCCAAAGTTCGGACTGAAGAGATGTGTCACAAGACATGACACCTAGCAGACTTCCACCGACCTGATATAATGAATCAACTCGAAACCCAAGAGTAAAGCCATCTTTAACTTTAAATAAACTCACATGTCTATGGTAGATTTCCTTGGAGGTGTTTAGCTCAGAAACATAGGCCACCAAGCACTTGTTGATAGAGTCCCGGATGATCTTCTTTGTTTTGACTTCATCGATTTTCCATTTGTTCCTGGCAGCGGTGGGTGCATTTGATGGAGGCTCAACAATATGCCTCTCACATGGTCCAACACTCCTTGATCGTTTAAGGTTAGATTGAGAGACATCTTCCATCCGTGATAGTCAGACTTCTCACGGAGCTTGTCTTCGGCAGGGAAGAGTGTTGAGGACCCCATAGTTCTTTTAGGATAACCTTGCCCATCTTCTCTTCGGTGATTGCTCTTGCTCTTTCTCGGGCTTTGCCTTCACCTCACCTTTGATACCATGTTAAGTTATGGTATGTTCTATGCTTAGATCAGTTTACTTCTTTTTATTATTATTATCCACAGATTAGCAATCACTTGTACAGTGAGTAAAGTGCAGATAGAACATTAAACAATCGACAAAAAACAAGCCAAGACAAGAGACACAAGATGTGGCAGCTATCCAGGGACAAACCCCAATATGGGGAAACCCTTTGATCAAATCTTATTTTATCTTCAATAATTAAGCAGAGAGAAATAGTACATAAATCTGATTTACATCAGCAACAGCAAACCCTAGATCACGACATCAATGGCATCAATCAATATCTATCAGATCATCTAGATCAGCAACATCAGTCAATATATGTCAGATCATCTAGATTAGTGGCATCAATGGCATTAACATCATCGTCATCACCGACATCAACATCATTAGCATCACTAGCATCAGCATCATCGACATCAACATCATCGGCATTAGCATTATTGGCATCAACAGTAAACTAGGGTAGAGAATATCTTGCAAACCAATCATCGAATCGGCTTGATTCCTTCACCAAAAAATGTGACCTTCTGAGCAGAGTCAGATCCACCTACAGTGCAATTCAGAGAGGGAGAAAGATGGTCAATTCTGGTCGAACTTATGATCTGCAGTTGCAACCCTAAATCTATGTCCTTCCTTCCACACATGTGAGAGAAGAGTCTCTTTCTGCGTAGTAGGAGAAGAGCCTCTTTTCTGCACAGGAGAGAGAGAGAGAGATGTGATGAGAGAGTGTGTCCAAATGAGGAAAAGACCTCCTATATTTATAAACAACTGTTGATGATTGAATAGATGCAACTGTTGGGCTTCTAAGCCTACATGAGTTGCTGGTCGGCTTGATAATTATTCCATAATCAAAATAAATTCATATCTCCATAAATACTTATCGGAATCAGATGATCTTTATATCAATCCCGCACCTCTCTACGAGAGGAATCTAATAAAAATATTATCAGCCATGAATAAGATGACCCACATGGAGTTTGGCACTAGTTGCCAATTTTAACATACATTAACATCGACCCTATCAAGTTCATCATGACACTATGTAAACTTGCTCAGATACTGTGGAATTATGGCATTCTTCTACATCTTGATACTTTGAAGTTTATCCTTGAGTGTCAGCTTCCTCTGGTCGCTACTATTCTCAAAAAACTCTATCAGTTCTTTCCACATCGTGAACAAAATTTTCTTTTGCATGGAGATTTGAGACGATATGATCCCATACTCCCTCCAAGATGTTTCTCCTCCCCTTGCCTACATCTTTCTTCCATTGAGCAAGGTTTTGGACATCAGATGCTTGAGGTTTTGCAACATATCTCTTCTAGCAAGATGTTTTCATCCAATACTACCTCCATGCAGTAGTTCCATGCAACAAAATTATAGGTGTCTTCTAAGGCATACTCTAGCCTTAGTCCATTGAAGGTCATCTTCTTAGCTCTGAAGAAATCCTGCTACATCGATCTTTCAAATTCAAACCTCTAAAAAAGAACTTCAAATTTCCTGCTATAATGTGAATCCAACTCTGATACCATGTAGAAATGAGGTTGTATATTTGCAACTACTCATGAAATTTTAATCTAAGCCACAAGACATAGCTCTACACTAGTGCTCTGTGAACATTAATTCATAATTTAGAACAAAAATTTCAGACATGGAAAAAGGAATAACACATATGAAACAAGTATTTTTATTTGGGGAAATCAATATGCTAAAATCCCCAATGCATCTTGCATTAATCAAATAAAAAGACAACCTGAGATAACTTACCTTGATTGCTACAAATTAGCAATCATTCATGCAGAACTAAAATCTAACTCCTCCAACTTGAATTTACTGAGTAAATTGAGTGACACAAGCCATGTCACACAATTTAACATCATCCAAGTTGTTTGCTGATGTGGAAATTAAAATTTTCTCAATTGACCTAGACAAGTTCGTATTAACCTTTATTGGTGATATATTAGTTTATAAAGAGTTTAGAGGAGCATAAGAAATATGTACAAATAGTATTGCAAACTCTGTGTGATCATCAATTATGTGCCAAATATAGTAAGTGTGAGTCCTTTAAATACCAAATACAAAACTTGGGGCATGTGATCACCGAAGAAGGAATAGTCATGGACTCATAAAAGATAAAGAAAATTATGGAATGGCATGTTCCTAAGAATATCATGGATATTAGGTCCTTTATGGGATTGGCAGGCTACTACTACAACTTTATAGCTAGGTGTTCAATGGTATCCTATCCAATAACCTCATTACAAAACAAAGGGAAAACATTCAAATGGACCTTGGAATGCTAAGATAGGTTTGAAAAAATGAAACATCTATTGACTACAACCCACATATTGAGAATTTTATATCCTGAAAAGGAATTTGTTGTTTGCATGGATTCTTGCCAAGAAGGTGAAGGAGGAATGTTGATGAAAGAAGTTCGAGTGGTATCCTCTGAATCTCAAAAGCTGAAAGAACCAAACAAAGGTATTTAGCCTATGTCCTAGAGTTAACAACAATGGTTCATGCCTTGAAGGTATGGCACCACTATTTTTTGTGGAAGAATTTTTATTTTAATGACCAATCATACTAGCTTGACTAAATTTTTCAAACATCCCACACTTAACGCTCAGCAAGCTCTGTGGATCACTTTCTTGAGCGGGTTTGACTTTGACATTAAACATTTGAAGGGTAAAGAGAACCGGGTGGTATATGATCTAAGCAGGAAATTAAATTATATTTATGAAATATCATTTAGTGAAGTGAAATCTATTTTTTCAGATCATATTAAAATTGCAGCCTTAAAGGACGAAGAATATCAGTTTTTATAGCAAAAATTTAAGCAAGAAAATAGTATTGAGAAAAAAAAAAGCTAGGATACAATAATACTAATGATGGCTTGTTGTTTTACAGAATCTGAATTTATATACCTAATGGTCAAAAATCATTTAAACAACTAATTTTGGATGAATATCGTAAAATTCTTTATGCTTCCCACCTTAGGTATTAGAAACTTATCACTGCTTTAAGAAAGGATTATTTTTGGTGTATTATGAAAAAGGAAACAATAAAATACATAGCAAAGTGTTTAGAGTGTCAATAGGTGAAAGAAGAACACCAACATCCAGCATGGTTGCTTCATCCATTACCCATTCCCAAGTGGAAATGGGAAACCATCACTCTAGATTTCATCATTGGCTTACCCAAATCAAAAAGGAAAAATTACTCAATAATGATTGTGGTATATAAATTAAGTAAAACCACTCATTTTATTCTAGTACAATCTACCTATAAGGTAGTTTAGATTATAGATATATTTATGAGGGAAATCTTCTGCTTACATGGCATATCTAAGACAATCATCTCTAATCAAGATGTAAAATTTACTTATGTCATTTGGAAAGCTTTATTTATAGGATTAGGTACCCAAGTGCAATTTATAATTGCCTACCACTCTTAGATGGATGGGAAAATAGAAAGGGTAAATCAAGTGTTAGAGGATATGTTGAGAATGTATGTCATGCAACAACCTACCAAATGGGAAGAATATCTCCACTTGGCAGAATTTGCATATAATAACAACTATCATGCATCTCTAAGAATGATTCCTTTCTATTTGTTATATGGAATAAGATGCAAAACACCCATTAATTGGAGTTATCACGAGGATAGGTTGGTGTTGGGGCCAAACATGTTGAGAGAAATGGAGCAGGCTATGAAAAATGTATAGGGAAACTTGAAATCTACCCAGGATTGACGATCATGTGTATGTAAAGGTTAAACCACAAAAAAGAACTCTAAGGTGGGGAACTTGTGTGAAACTGGCCCCCTGATTTTGTGGCCCATTTGAAATACTCATCAGGATTGGACCTGCGGCCTATCAACTAGCTTTACCAAGTCATATACGCATTCACAGTGTGTTTCATGTCGCTTTGTTAAATAAATACATACATGATCCTAGGAATATTATTGATTAGCATAATGTTCAAGTAGACAATGAGATCTGAAATAAATGTGTATGTTTCTTAAGTAGCAGTTGATAGAATCTAATAATTGTCCTAATTATTGTGGATATAGGTCAAACCAGATGGAGAATTTCTAATCGGTCCTTTGAGAATACTATATTGGAGAGAAACTATGCTACAAAAATGAGTAATCAATGAATTTAAAGTGGAGTGGAAGCACTTCAACCCAGAAGAGGCTAATTGGGAATATGAAACTTTTATGTGCAAGGCATATCCCAACTTGTTCTAAGGTCCAAGAAACATCGAGGATAATGGTTTTTTTTTGGGGGGGGAGTTGTAATACCCCCAGTAACTTCTTAATTTTTTAAATTTTCCTATCAGATTTAATTTTTACAAACTTTGGGACCCATGTTGAGGGTCAATTATGAACATGTGATGTACATAAATGTTCTTATGTTTTAATTATAAATAAAAACAATTATATGGTCATCCATGTGAAATTACAATTGGATAAAAGGTGATAAAGATACTTTCACAGCCCAAGAAGGGTTATGGGTAGAGGATTTGTCTGCTCATATTTCCTCTCTGTAAAGATAGATTACCTCAATTAGGGAAAAAGGTTGGTTGAGGGATGAGATGGGAAAAGCCTGAATCAACTTTGTTGATTTTGGAACCTGGTTGGAGGAGGCCCAAAAACAATTAGTCATTGAGATAAAAAATCCTTAAAACAAGATGCTGTTAGAGGAAGGAAGTACATTGCTAAAAGGAATCCTATTCTGGACAAAGTGTGGTCACTGTTAGGAAATTGTCCTAGATGTGAAATTGGCCAAGGGGAGAATTGGCTAGTGGAAGCCAATTCTCATTAGTCAGGAGGAGCATTTTTTTCTCACTGCGATTTTTGTGGAAGGACAACTTTGATTAACCAAATAAGTGATGCATTAGAATGAATTATCTGTACATTATAAGTTTTATGTTTATGTTTTGTATCTGTAGTCTTATGGATTTATTTCTTAGGGTTTGAGTTAGGTTAGTTACCTAGGTTATGATGGAAAAGTTAGAATTCCATCAATTTATGAGGGTAATAGTCCTAAACTCTAGAAAATAGGTATGGAAATAAGATGGAAGGCCTCTGAAGTAGGCCCTGCCTGGTCCTCCAAACTAGCAATATAGACACACATATATACACTTACTGACAAAAGAAATTAAATGAACATATAACAAGAAAAACGACTACTGCTTTAAACAATTTATGTTAAAGTATTAAAATTAAAATTTAATAAAATCATATAGGAAGATTTAATAAAAGCAGGTGGGAAGTAAAGAAATATAACTTTGATGTAATGTATATCATGCAGACTAGGAAATACAACATAAATGAGAGGACACACACATTTATATCATTTAAGCCAAAATCTGTAGCCATAATAGGTCAAGTAGGAAATCCCATAAAAACCCTAAGAAGGGGTAATTATTTTCAAAGGAAAAACAGAAGAATAGTGATGTCGCACATATACATTTATACAAAATAATCAGTTTATATAACCAAAAACTAGTTCTGATAGTCAAAAAATGGTGAGCCATATGTATGGTTGAAGTACAATGTGTCTCAACAATATGCATGGCATGAATTACCTAAATAAAATTAACCATAATCAAAGATAAAGAAAATTCTTCAAGGCCTAGTCCTTGGAAAAGAACCTTCTAAGGCCACAAAGCCGACATGACAACACATATTATAAAAACATCTTCTTAGCAAGAATTTGGTAAAGAGTTTGAGGATTAAGCTCACAAGTAAGGGTACAACCCTAGCCTGCATAAATTCAGGTCGGCTCAAGGGCTCGAGGTCAAAATCCTGGGATATGCAAGAAATATAAATAAACTTCAATAAGAAACTAGAATGTGTAGTCAAACCAAAAACCCTCCATAGCTAACCCTAGCCAAGTTGATGTATATCAGTTATAGTAATCTAACCTACAATGATCAGAAAGGGTTTATTAGCGATATAATTTAGCATTGGAAGGAAAACAAAGCCTGGATCGAAGAACTTGTGAAAGACAAAGAAAAGGGGTTATTTCCCTCGTTGAGAGATACCAGGCTCAATCTCCATCCTATAGCCAAAAGAGGAAAATGCCATTACTATTGAGATTGATAGAGTTTTTCATTGCAAGTGGAGTATGACATGTAGTTTTAAAAAAGAACAATGTCAACAACAACTTACCTCTTATGGGCGTGAAATATGAGCATGCCAAGTCGAGCCAGCGGGAATTCACTATTAGTGTCTGACCTTTTGAAATTCTGGGATCTAGTTGGGGTACCTAGATACCAAAGACCAAAGAATAATTATTACTAGAGCCCTCAGTACCAACGAGTCAAACAAAAAGACTTATCTCTAGTCTGCCATCTTAAAAGATGATTGTAGAAAGAAAATTGATAGCTATGACCTAAGAGACAAGAGAAAATCAGTGTTGAAAACCACCACCAACTTGTTGTAGTGGAAATATGAAAGCCAATTGAATTTGGCTGGTAGAAAAGACTCGTCGATGGCAAAATAGTGTGCATATCTGGTGTCGTAGAGAACGTGAGTTATGGAGCTTGCTCTAGAAGTAAGAAGGATTGAACAAGGCTGGCGTTGTGTGATGGAAATGGGTAGTTACCCCATAACTAAATAGATAGAGCGAACACCATTTATTCCAACCCTAAATCAAAACGTTTGTTTATTTGTTGACACCTCGCTAACATAGAGCCTGAAAACAAATTTAAAACAGTTTTTTTGTGTTATAGCTAGAAATCCTCCAGAGCCTTTAGTAAAACCATACAAACTGTAATTTATAATTGCAGCATAAACCCAAACTTTATATGGTGCAATGCCCTTTGTGCCCAACTTTAAAGTAAACATAGTTTTCATATTTGAGAATGGACTTAAGTTCGCACTTCGATCAGGATTTCCATGGGATATAAAGATTTAAGAACATTTGTTATTGTGTTCTAAGCCAACCATATGACTTAACTTAGGGTTATATTGTGAGGAGAAACGAACATCATGAACCTATAATGATGGGAAGTAGTAAGCCTTGAGATTAATTGAATAATGGAGTTGCCATATTGTTCATAGGAATTTATGGATTGTAAATATGTAGGTGGACAAAACAAAGGACTTGATAGTAATGTATTATATACTAAATGGATAAAAACAAATGTATTGGTTAAGTTTGTAACTCCTAAACTCAATTATGGTTCCCATTTGACTATATACTAAATGGATAAAAAAGAAATGTATTGGTTAAGTTTGTAACTCCTGAACTCAATTATGGTTCCCATTTCACTTGTATGGTTAAAAGAATTTGGATTGGAACATATTTACCAATGCAAAAAAATATCTATTGCATTTACGTTGATAAGTGTTAGAGTTCGGTTGCACCAACAAATTTATATGAAATATTATTTGCAACTTTAATAAAATGATTAAAAATTTCCCCATAAAGATTTCATTTGAAAAAGAAAAAAAAATCATCATTCTATGAAATGTGTAGAGTCATGCAAGATTATCAATGCAACATATATATTATAACAAGAGAAGCTGCATGGCAGCTAGTCCCTGCCTAGCTGGTCCAGCCACCAGCAGCCTCCCCTGTGCGAGCAGCTTACACAGCACCTCAGCAACAAGCAGCAGCACCCCAGGATTATCCTGGCTAGCCACCAGCAGCCTCCCCTGTGCGAGCAGCTTACACAGCACCTCAGCAACAAGCAGCAGCACCCCAGTATTATCCTGGCTACACCCCAGTATTATCCTGGCTACTATTGACTATGCGAACAGAGCATTTTGAAGCTGCAATCAATACAAGGCAGATCACGTACTGCACTCCTTGGCATAGCTTAGTTATGAGCAAAAGGATGTTGGAATCGGGCGGCCTCGGTATATCCTGGCTACTATTGACTATGGCTACCTCTGTCACGCCCTTCACGTTGCCACCGGTTTGAATATATGTCACATATTTCTCGACAATTTTTGAGATGATGCAGAAAATTCTCGTGGTAAAACCGTATGAAACGCGGTTGTTCATGAAGCAAGATTTCTACGTTTCCATTCAACTTTTTCTACGTTACCACAGAAAACACAACAGTCGGCGTTATTGCATTAGTCATGCTACATACCGATCGACCAGTCACTCAGATGGTGACTATTCTAGAAGTTCGCCAAGTCTTCACTGGCTTGAATTCTCTGAATTATGGATATGCTCTCATCTCTGTCATGACCTTTACGTCTGAATTATGGATATGCTCTCGTCTCTGTCACAGCCTTTACGTTCCCATCAGTTTGAATATATGTCAGGTATTTGTCCACAAAACTCTATATGGTGAAACAGTATCAAACACGGTTGACGAAGAAGCAAGCTGACTACGTTCATCCCCTCACTATATCTTGAAATGAATAAGTAATAAATAACATGTTTGTGTTTATATAGTGAAATGAATAAGTACTAAATAACATGTTTGTGTTTAAGTTTAAAAAAATTGAAGGTAAAAAGTTAAGAGTCAAACCTGTTAGTTTCAAAGTATAAAATTACTTTTAAACATAAAAGAAAAACAATATGGCGAAGTATTAGTTCTTGTGACCCCGCACATTAAAGAGTCCCCACTAAATGATCTTCCAGAGATACCACGTGCATTGCATGCAAGCGATGTGTACACGTATGCACCATAGCTAAACCTGAAACCCAGGAACCAAAATCTGAGTCCGCCTCTTCTGTCTCATTTTTCTGCAGTCTGGTTCGATGGTGCCAAGGGAAAGAATGCAACGCAGGGAAAACAGAGAGAGCTACAGAGAATGAAAGAAGGAAGTCGCAATTGCAGCCTGTTGAAGCAAAATCGGTGGCTCGTCTTCAACACAGTGAATGAAACATTAAGCGGGAAACTTGCCCTGTCTCCATGGATACAGCTCGCCAACAGAATTGGAGGTTATAATCAACTGAGCGGACGTGGCCTTCTGAAGCAAGTATGTACGGAAATTGAACAATTGCAGAGTATGGGCCGCGGGGACACTTGTGATCCTTTGATTAATGTTTTGCAGAAGGATTTGGCTCGATGCAGGGACGAAGAGGGAGCAGAGATGGGTGAAGTAGTAATAGATGTGGAACGCAAGATATTCAGAGATTTGATTGATGAAACTGTTTCTGAAATGGTATGTTACAGCTCTAGATGCAAGGGACATTCACATCCAGCCCGACGCAACAGAAAATTCCTAATCTTCTGAGCTTAAATATTTTATCAATTAATTTTACAGCAGATATGAATCAATATTTCTGCAAAAATTATATTAATGGAGAAATACTATATATTATTTTGCAGCTTTTCGAGAATTGTCTAGTGTTTACAAGCTTGCTGAGACGACCACCGCCAGTTCATTACAAGAGGCTGCATGCATCCAACTAGAGGCCTTTCGAGACACGTACCGTTGCAGAGTAGTAGGTTTGCCGTTAGTTGCTCGAAAGTGCATGCCCTGGCGTTGTCTCTTGTGCCGATATAATTGCACTTACTACCAGAGATGCAGTATCCCTGGTAGGTTATAGAACATTAAATTGTGGCTGGCTGTAAATTGCACTTGGTTTCTATCTTTCTGCAACTAGTTTTGAAGAATACTAAGCTTTTTAACTTGATTGATAGGCAGGAGGGCAATAGTACAATCTCCCTACGGGAAGAAGAGATGGCAGAATATCTTCAATAAACAATGTAAATTTACCCGCTCCTAGCTTCCAAGTTTCTCAGGCAGCTGCTGCATTTGCAAAGAAGGGCCTGACACTCCAAGATATGGTCATTCTGTTGGGTACGTATTGCTAATTATACAACACATTTAGACATAATCTGACCCTTTCGTTTACTTTAAAAAGCACTGGAGTGAGTGAACAAACTCTCTGTTTTGGGTTTAATTTCAGGCGCTCATACAGTTGGGGTGGCGCACTGCACTTTTTTCAGCGACAGACTCTACAATTTCCAAGGAAGCGGCACCGCGGATCCTTCCATGGATGCAACCTTAGCGGAGATAAGGATCAGAGGTAGGATCGTTATCTGTATCTATAGATATCCGCAGTGCCTCTATAGATATCCGCAATGCCTGTGTCAGTCGGTCAGTGTGTTAGTTATAAATTAAACAATAGATAGTGAAGAATCATACTATTCAAAATTACAAACTTCTTGAGGCTAAACTCATCTAAGATTTACCTCGGGTAGCTTAGGGGCTATTATGTCTTCTAGTACCTGCAATTCTAGGAAAGGAAAGTGTTAACCTACGTCTGGATTATGCAATATCTAGGCCAAAAAAAAAATTTGCGTAAAACTATAGTTAGAAGCCTTACCTGAAACATACGACCTGGAGGACATTGAACCGATACATTTAAAATCCAAGAATTATTATAGCAAACCTCGAAACCATGAGTTTAGGGAAATTTCTTGATTTTTGCATCTGTATTATTGTCTACCTCAGTAGAACGATCCGAGTTGTCCTGATGTAAAAACAACAGGAATGAAGGAATGCATCATTATATTAGATTGATCGATCTGCACAAATTAAAAGAAAAAGCAATTTATAGTATTCTAATATTTGCGTGTATAGTATTCTAATATCGGCTTGTTTTCTCTGAGTACCTTGCATATCGCTGGAGTTTCCACGCCACAGAAGCAAGGGTTATTTGCAGGCCACAGTTCTAGAGTTTCCACGCCACAGAAGCAGGGGTTCTTTGCAGGCCACAGAAATTTAAGGCAGGTCGTTGTTCTCATGCAAATTACCGTTTTGACACGGCATTTCTCATGCAAATTAGGGTTTTGACACGGCACTGGGATTGTTTGACACGGCAGGGCCGCCATGCTTATGGTTTAACATAAGTACATAAGTTTTGTTAGTTTGGTTAACAGTAAATGTTACGAGATTAATGCTAATGCAAACATAGCATTAGTTCATTAGTTCATGAAACTGAGTTCATGAAACTGTCAAATGTTCACTTGTCCTAACTTTTGAGCCCGTATAACTGCCTGTATGCCTCGTTTTGAGGCCAAATAAGATGGAAAATCCGCTCATTGGTTGAAGGAATAAGAAAATATAAAATATCGTGTTGGTTTTTGTGTCATATCAGCTAACTTTGTTTTAAGTTATATAAGTTTGGTGGGTTATCGTGCCAAAATAATGCTAGCCTTACAGATCGATTACTATAGTCCCTGCCAGCCTGGAAGGGCAGGGACTAATAATAAGATTTGGCATGTATTAGAGTGACAATTCGGTAGTATGTCATACTAAGTTCTCAACCAAGGAGTTCTGGCACTATGACCTAGTCACACCATGCTAGAGTTTGATTGGACTTATGACCTAGTCACATTATGCTAGAGTTTAATTGGATTTATACTTTAGTACAAGTTACCATGGCATGCATTTAACTAATCATTGATCCTCGTAATTTAGTTTAGCATACTATGTTAATGTAGATGGAAAATATAACGATTATATGGAAAAACCTAAGTATCCTCTCTATCTTTTCATTTTTCCAAAGTTATACACGAGTTCACATACGAGTATACATCAAATGAAACATTTAAACTTCTCTTTATGTTATTACATATACCCCATCACCGAATTGTAAAGGAGTTTGTCTAGCTAATCATATTTAGGTTAAGGTTAATTAATAGCTATTTTGTAACATTCATGATATTTGTATGGTGGTGTACACATGTATCTATTTAATGATATTTAAAGTTTAGTATAATTTAAGGAGTTTGTTTAATTCATTATAGTTAGGTTAAGGTTAATTAATAACTATTTTGTAATTTCCATGATATGTGTATGTTCTTGTACACATGGATTTAGTTAAAGATATTTTAAAGTTTAGTAAAATTTATGTATAGTCACACATTTTGAAGCATGTTTTTTAGGAATTTAATATTTTATTGGATACTATAGTCACACATTTTGAAATTTATGTTTGTAATACGATGATATAATTTATTAATGTGTTAACTATAACAAATTTGTTAAGGATGATAAAGTTAAATTGTCAACAAAGTAAAAAGATTTAGCATTGTGAGACTTTATTTTTATTCTTGTAAACTCATCAAAATATGAAGAAAACTTTCTTTGTTATTATTAAGATTGGAGAAGGAAAAAATTGTATGCCCCAATCAACATCAACGCACACAGGTTTATCATGCATAAATATACAACAAATAAATATACAACATTATGAGAAGTTATAAGACAACAAGAATTTAAGACTTTTGTGATCCATATTGATTCTTCGAAATTGATTTTTCAGTTAATCACATCATAAAAAATTGTTGGACAGTGTTTCAAACCCTCTAATGTGGTTCATCATCTTGGTCTTAATAATGAACCACATTAGGGAGTTCGAAAATTCATCCAACAACTATTTATGATGTGATTAATCTGAAAGTCAATTTCAGAGAAAGAAGAATTTAGATAAGTTATGGAATGTTATTTCTAGTTTTTTAAAAGAACCACACAATATGACTCCAAGATGAATAATGAGCACTTCACTAAATTACAAAACGGAGTTATTTTATCAAATGAGGCATTATAGGACCTAACTATGAAGAAATGTGGAGATCAATAGTAAAATTCGAGTTAGATTACAATTTCATTAAACCATTATATATCCATATGGATCTTCCATTATTATAGTTTTGAATAAGGATAAAAATATATGGATTTTTGCATGAATGATTAGCTATGAAGAAGAATCAACATGAAGAATTATATTTGTTAACACACATTTATGATATGGTAAACTAACTTCAAGGAGCTATTTAAATTATAATTATCATGAAATATCAATCTAGAGGATATAGAAATAACAACCTTGAAGATGTGATAATAAATGTTACTATGCTCTTATGTAATTCATCGTGATGGTGAATGAAATACAATAATTGTATCTATTTTTTCTATTTTGTATTTCTTACTATTATTTTCTTAGAAATATGTGAGAGGATTATTTGAAACATTTGGATCAATTTTTTGTAGCATTAGTAACATAGATCTATCTTAACCTTGAATCTAATAAAAAAAAAATTTGTTAAAGATTTGTCTAATTATTATGGTCATTTTTGTAGTATTTTATTAAAAAGGTATTTTTTTAGTGTAACCCTCCAATCATTTCCCATCATTTCATGGATGGTACCATAGGTAAACTAGTTGATTAAAGTTTTGACAACCTAACCCAATGGGAACATTGAGTGAGGCATAGTAATATCCATAGAGGAAGCCAACTTGGGAACTTGACACAATGACCTCCTACTTATAATTCATAACAGTCAATAACTCAAGTTAACCCATTGAGTTATAGCTTTTTATAATTATGGTTGACTTATTTTCATTTTTATGACCTTCCATGTTTTTTGTTTTAAATTTAATTTATTAGTGTTAGAAATTTGACACATCTACTTAGATTATGGAAGTTCCTCACTACTCTTGATAAAATAATGAGATAAGATATCTATGAACATGAAAAAATGTACAAATGGGTGTTGGCTGCCCAAAAACTCCCCTTTCATTTCATTTTTGAATGAAACGGGCCCCCTTACTTCTTACACTAAATTTTTGAATGACTCCTCATTTTACTGACTTTAGACATTGTTGTTTTAAATTTCCTTGTAGAATCTTTCCTTGTGATCATTTTTTTACTATCTTTGACTTGAGACACATGTCATTGATGCAATAGGGTTTCTTTGTTATTTCAATGGTTACAATAATATTATTTATTTTTTAATGGAATTTGGTTTGTTACAATCCCTAATATTGTTTTTTTTATAATATTAATGATTTATTTTTTAATGGAATTTGGTTTGTTACAATCCCTAATATTGTTTTTTTTATAATATTAATGATTTATTTTTTTGCATAAAAGGATAAAAACATTAATTTTTTATCACTTTTATGTTGCAATGATATCGTTATTCTAATATTCCTAAGAAATATTCCGGATTAATTATTTTTATATGCATTAAATATAATATATTCATGCTTTGCTGATGTAATGTATTGTTACATTGTCCCGACACCCTTTGGAACCTCGAACCAAAACCTAAACTTTTGAAACCTATCTATTCATGGCTCATTGATAATAGTTATTGTGGTATGATATGGTATATCATATTGGTTCTTGTGTTGATAAGTTGAGCTGTGAAGTGGTCATATTGTTACACATACAAAAGGCCTGGAAATTAATGCATTTATCAATGTTTTATTATGTGGAAATGGTTACAGTGAGTTGGCAATGTTTTATGGTGATGTGGCACATCCTACGTTTTAACATTTGGATTAGGGTTGTACTCAAATATCTTGAGGTTGGATATGTCTCATTATGAATCTATAAAAAAAATATGGTTACCCTGTACTACGCATATCATTTCTCCTAATCATGTCAAATTGCATTGCAAAACCCTACCAAAATTCGATTATTGGCATTTCATTTAAAAAAATCTTGTTTAACAAAGCTTCTAGGCATGCTACTCCTCTGACTTACATTCTCTCAAACCTTATCTAGGTTTTCAATTGTTCTATCACTCAAAACCTAGTTTGAATCCTCATCATTCCTTTGTGAAAAACTCAGTGTATTTTCCATGGCTCCTATCATGAGAGCCGAGCCAACTGGTAGATAAAAAATTGAGGCATATGATGAATATCTTGCCCTATTTAAACAAGTTAGTTGGTGGGATTTCATTTAGTCTTTTAGGACATCAAATGTTGAAGTGGAAAAATAATTTGCATAGACTTTTAATGGGAAAATTGCATAGGTAGGAGACCTTAAGCTTGCAGTGAAGAAAGTGTACATTACAGAGGTTACAAAATTGTCGACCAAGGGTGAGCGCTGGTCAAAAAATGTCCTGTTAAGGATGTGCCATGGGAAAAAAAATTCATTTCAAAGAAGATTACATATAATATTAAAGGTACTCCTATGAACCTAATTAAACCTAAATGGTGTGATTTAGTGTTGATTGTTAATAGATATGTGACATGCAAGGGTTGATACAACCTAGTGTTTTATTATCATTTTAGATTGTTAATGGTGTTCTTGGTTTAACTCAATTGTCCCTTTTATTTACATAAGAGCCTCATGAATGTGGCTAAGTTTTCGCTATAGTTTGATTCACATATTTTTTTTTGTAAATTAGGATAATTCTATTATGGTACAAAAAACTTCAAAAACTTACAATGAGGCGAACCTCGGATAGCACCATCGTACAAAGATGGATTTTGCAGCATTGATGACCTTATCCAGCCAGGCATATGTCCTTCCCCAGGATTGGGAGACTTGCCTGCTGTTACAGAACTCTGACAAAGAGGAAAAAAACCCTGAAACCCATATATATTCTGAAATACAGACTATTTAACCAGAACCCAGAACCCCAAGACTGACTCAAAAAACATATTCCTGGACTCTATATTCCGCCATTAATGCCGCACACATAAGCATATCATAAGAACTATGGTTGTGCTGCTGTGGACTGTACAGAGCAGCAACCTTACATATCGATAGAGCACTGAAAAAGACGCATGTCATTACCCAACAGATAAACAAAAGACATTGCCATACCCTTCACCCGATAGCCCTGAGAACCGGTTCAGTCGTCCACAGAGGTAGATGGCACCTCTTCCACCACTCTGCAAGAATACGGGTCCGGCTCGCTTGAGTCTGTGTGAGGTGCATCGTCTTCCGCAGGTGCGCTTGGACCGGCCACGGCTCCCGCTGATGCCTCTGCCAATTGGTGCTGACCCTGCTCTGGAGCTGGAGAAAGAATTGCCGGACCGACCCTCTGTGCAGGAGACAAGGTTGGTTGATCCAGAACTGGAGTTGGAGGCCTGTGTTCCTCTGCCACTAGCCCACGAACCTCATGCTCACATTTTTCAATTTTAACAGACACATAGTAAGTGTCGGAGTCCAGAAGGCAGGGGAAGCTGAAGCGGGAGGTGGGATGGAAGCTGTGATTGCATGCCAGGGCTTGAGCTTGCCCTAGTCTTCTTCCACGTCGGCGACGAGCACTGTTAGCATCGTCCGACAACGAGTCAGAGGAACGAGGGATGGAGGCCCGACCTCTTACCCCTCCCCGAGACCCGCCACGGCGGCAACTAGCGCGAAGCCTCTCCTTAGGCATTGCAGACCGGGGTGGACACAAAGGAGGCTGGAGTGATGTGGAATAGACTGGGAATTATGCAGCAGGTTAACTAGAGGCGCAGAGGCATGGAAAGGCCAAAGGGCTACAGAAGGCACAGGTAAATGCAGGAGAGAATCGCTTCTACAGACCTGAGCAAACCGACGAGCAGACCAAGGAATGATGAAAGGACAAGGAAAGAAAGCAGGCCGAGGATTAATAGCAGGCCACCAGTAGCTGCAATCTACCGCAGAGAGTTGGGAGGGAAATGCCGGGAGCCGGCTTGTTTCGTTGCCGCTCCTTTCTCTCTGAACCTGCCACAACACAGTATTCCCGAACCAGATGTAAACCTGAACAATCCACAAGCTATACATTACCTTGCCTGAGCATCTGTCATTATATGGAGAGGACCTGCGGCGTGCCATGTGCGAACCAGAGGCGTTCATTAGTTTCCCGGAGGGTGGAATTGCAGACCTCGCGTGAGGAGGGATGGTCGAATCAGCTCGAATGCCGCGGATGAAGCGTCTAGAGGGATTATTAAAGCCGAGAGTTAATTGCCGTGTACAGGTGGCGGGCCTGGGCTGCCACTTGCCCAGTGGGAAGCTCGCCCCCGTACTATTATCACCTGCTCGCACCCGCATCCGGGGAGTTTGATTCACATATTGATGTAATATAGGTTAAGTCAATTGGGAGATACCTGGGAAAGTTTCCTATCTCAAATAAATTTCTTGAAACCTTCAAACAAATGTCTAGATAAAATATTTCCGCGGTTCATGAAAATGAATAGGGTTTTTTTATGAAAATATTATAAAAAACCTTGAAAACCCTAGTTCCCCACCTTTATAGGAAACACAGTCTTATTTTAATGAAAATCTTGTTGACGTGGATCCAGCAAGGATCACCCACAGTATGGGTAAGTGCGATAAGGTCGATTATGTTGGCAAAAACCATGATTTGACATCCGAAGTTGATTTTCATTATCAACCAAATAATTATGTACATGATGAACCCTCCGAATTTGTAAAATACATAAAAGAAATTTGAGAAAAACGTTGTCTCGACAACTTAGGTCATAAGCAAGATGCTTGTTCGGATGATTTCTAAATAAAAGTGAAATATACATAAAACCAAAACAAATTTGTTTGTTCATATTGAAATTCCTAAAACTTCCTCACCTAAGAAGGATAAGCCACAATTGCAAACTTTTGAAGATTGTGGAGATGGTTTTTTTTTCATCAATCTTGAAAACAATTTCGATATTAGACCAAGAAAACAAGATGATTCCCACAAGTGCTTCTAGATGTGGTATTGACAAGAGAAGTATGTTGTTGTTGTCCCTCACTTAAAATATCAAATTCGATAGCTTCAGGAAAAAAATGAATAGTTGAAGTCACATAATGAGTCCCTTAAAGAGAAGGATAATAAAATAGTTGAACTTGGGGAAAATTTGTAGGTGACTAACAAGCAAGTCGTTATTGAGTCTTCTGGTGTCAATATTATTATGACTTAATATTTGTAGGGATTTGTTTCTCCAAAATAAATGTTCAAAGTCAAATATTTTATCTCTTTTATGTATATCACAAGGTATGAATTGTTGTTAGTTATTTGAATGATTTTTGTTGTTAGATTATTATATATTATGGAGCAATGGAACACATAAAATATTGCATAAATATAAACACATAAAACACATAAAACAAGAGAGACATAGATATATGTGGGTCACTAGTTTGGGCTACGTCCACCCCGAATAGCCAGTCCTTCCTTTCTATTATCCAGCAAAATGAAGAGACACAACCTACAATAGATCTACAATTTGGGCTACGTCCACCCCGAACAGCCAGTCCTTCCTTTCTATTATCCAGCAAAATGAAGAGACACAACCTACAATAGATTTTCTATAATATCCCCTGTTTTCTCTCACAGTCTCACCTCTCAGTTTCTCGCTCGGATAATACACATCTATTACACAGCCTCAAATACAATTCCCTCATATGAAGAGAGGGGTTGCCTTCTAGGGCAAAAAACCCTAAACTAAACATAAGTTCTACCATCAGATCATCCGCCTAATGAATGGCCTAGATTGATTAGAAATTACTACGCTTTTACAAGGCAATTTTACATCTGTTTTTAGCTTCAGGGGCACTGCCCCCTAACCCCTGCCGGGGGACCGCTAGCCCTCGAACCCCCCAACCGGGGGGGATCAGCCCTCCAGACCCTCGCGGGGGGGACAAGTCGCCCCCGCATGGGGGGGTGTAAAAACTTCCTGGGGTATACATCCAGCTAAAACAAAATACCTCTAAACAATCATGCTCCATACTCAACAATCTCCCACTTGGAGAATGATTGTAGCAACTCCACAGTTGCTTCATTTGCTGGACAATGATTCCTCTTTGGACCTAGTTGTTTCTCATCTTCGTCATCATCCTTGAAGACCAATTGAAACTGAGCATATTCTCAGTTTATCCCTGGTTACAACTTTCGTTAGCATATCTGCAGGATTCTGGCTAGTGTGTATCTTTTCCAGCTTCAACTCTCCATCTTCCAACACTGATTGTATGAAATGGTACTTGAGCTATATGTGTTTCATCCTAGAATGAAATGCTGAGTTCTTTGCAAGATGAATGGCACTTTGGTTATCACTGTATAACGTGCCCATATCATGCTCCTTACCAATTCACCCATAAACCTTTGTAACCAAATAATTTCTTTACTAGCCTCTGTAGCAGCAACATACTCTACTTCTGTTGTTGAAAGTGCAGCAACACTTTGGATTTTTGAAACCCAACTGACAGCTATTCCACCAATAATAAATACATATCCTATAGTGCTCCTCCTGTTATCTTTGTCACCTGCCATATCTGCATCAACATATCCCTGTAGAGAAATGTTTGAACCACCAAAGCATAATGCTTGATTTGTGGTACCTTTCAACTATCTAAGAATCCATTTCACTGCCATCCAATGTTCCTTTCCTGGATTGTTCATGTACCTGCTTACAACTCCCACTACATGTGCAATATCAGGCCTTGTGCGGACCATTGCATACATTAAGCTTCCAACTGCTAATGCATATGGAATTTTAGACATATAATCCATGTCTTCTTGGGTCTTTGGGCACATTTCCTTACTAAGTTTGAAATGGCTAGTAAAAGGTGTACTAACTGGTTTTGCATTGTGCATATTAAATATTTTCAACACCTTTTGTATGTACTCATTCTGAGACAATGTTCATTTACGATTTTTCCTGTCTCTAGCGATTCTCATACCAAGGATTTGTTTTGCAGCTCCCAAATCCTTCATTGCAAATGAATTTTCCAATTTTCTTTTGAGCACATTTATTTCCTGCATGTTAGACCCTACAACAAGCATGTCATCTACATACAATAACAATATAATATAGCTGCCATCATTTTGCTTTTTCAGATAAACACAATGATCAGAGTGACATCTAGTATAACCTTGTTCAGACATAAACTTTTCAAATTTTAGATACCACTGCCTTGGAGCCTGTTTTAAGCCATACAAGCTCTTCCTCAACCTGCACACAAGTTTCTCCTTCCCTTTCACTTCATATCCTTGTGGCTGCTGCATATATATCTCTTCCTCCAAATCCCCATGGAGAAAGGCTGTCTTTACATCTAACTGCTCAAGATGCAAATCTTCAGCTGCTACAAGACTCAAAATAGTTCGGATTGAAGTCCATTTTAACAACAGGAGAAAATATTTCATCAAATCAATACCTTTCTTCTGTGCAAACCCCTTCACCACAAGTCTAGCTTTGTACCTCTGTTTTCCTCCATCTTCTTCCTTCAACCTGTAAACCCATTTATTCTTCAATGTAGTTTTTCCTGCGGGCAACCTGACTAAATCCCAAGTCTGGTTATGCATTAAGGAGTCCATCTCTTCTTCCATGGCTACCTCCCACTTCTTCCTGCTTTCAACCCTCATTGCTTCTTCATAACATTCGGGTTCACCAGAATCAGTCAACGATAAATAATAGAATGAAGGAGAGTAGTTTTCACGGGGTCTACTTATCTTAGTAGATCTTCTAACACCACTTTAAGGTGTTTGGGGTGCATGTTTTTGTTGTGGTGGTTGTTGTTGTTGTGGTTGTTGATTATTATTATTTTCACGCACCTTTACTTTTTCAGTGATTTCATCAAGAACTGCATGTTCCTTGTTTTCCTTTTCTTGTTTCTTTTCTTGCAATTGATTCTTATACAAGACCTTTTCATTGAATATTACATCTCTGCTCCTAATGATTTTGTGATTTTGATAATCATATAAGCGATAACCAAAATCATTAACACCATATCCAATAAAGGTACATTTCTTTGACTTTGCTTCAAGCTTTGTTCTATTTTCTTTATCAATATGGACAAAGTCACAACCAAAAGGCTTTAAAATAGAGTAGTTTACCTTTTTACCTGTCCATGCTTCCTCTGGAACACCACCATCCAAGGAACTTGAAGGCTCTCTGTTTATTAGATAAACAGCAGTATCTACAGCATCTGCCCAAAACTGTAAAGGCAATCCTGCATGCAATCTCATGCACCTTGCACGCTCCATGATTGTCCTGTTCATCCTTTCTGACACACCATTTTCTTGTGGTGTTCTTGGAACTGTCTTCTCTCTACGAATTACATGCTCTGAACAGTACCTATCAAACTCTCTGTTGCAATATTCACCTCCATTG
>APFE030806976.1:0-17531 GCA_000404065.3 Pinus taeda | reverse complement strand
TGCACTAAAAGCCCATTGACCCAACCATACAATAGTATTATTCTTTAACAATTCTGTAATAAATGTCTATCTAATTCTCAACAGAACCAGAACCAGAACATCTCGAATATAAATACAGAGGTGGTTGCGTTTTTTTCAAGAAATATTGGCATTGTCCGAAACCCCGATCCTCTCCTCAAGATGGAATTGGCTGCAACTATACTCACCATTACAGTTTTTCTTTTTACTATTTTTGTTGGGGTAACCTTGCTTTGGAAGCCTTCACCACGTCTGAAAACTAAGCGTATTCCCACCGTCTTCTGGAACGCACCCCACGGACCAAAGCATCAGCTATCAACGCACGCCACCACCCTTTTCTTGAACACTCGCGGCAGTGCGCATGTCAACCTGAGTACCAACACTAGATGCTTCTCGAACTTCTATTCGAAGAGCGCAGGAGTTATCTCACACTCCAGCAGCACATCTCCATGTTTCTCAGGGATTATCACATGTCCAGGCGTTCAAACTAGGCAGTGTGCAGTCTCAGGGGTTCATACCATGTCAGTCAGAGAGCGCAGAGATACCATGTTAGTCAGAGAGCGCAGAGATACCATGTCAGAGGAATATCAGACAAAGAGCGTAGGGATGGCAGACAGAAGCAGGTAAGGTACTCAGTTATTGAATTATATGGGGAGCAGTGGAGCAGACCAGGAGTTACACGGACACAAAGGCTAAAAAAAGGAGCTGGAGTAACTCCAGTTTGGCAGAAAACTGATACGATTTATTTCATTAGGTAGCTATTGCTATATACAAAGAATGTGACTGCTCAGTTCATCTTCTTGATGACTATTCACATTCCAAATTCACCCAATCGCAGAGGATTAGGTGTCAACAAATACACTGGTGTACTGATCTTTGATCCATTTGTGTGAGCAGTTACTTGAAATGTTTGACCTGTGTGGAAATACCCTGTTTGTCAAACATGGGTGACAATAGTTCTGTTGGGAAATGGCCAATCATTCAAATCTGGAATCTAAATGTTTGTATGCAATTCAGTTGGACAGAATCCTCTACATAATATGGCGGTGAGAGAATAGTTGCTTTATGTTTTCTTTTCTATTTACCTGCTACTGTTGCAGAACTTTTGCGAAGAGGATATCCATTTCTCGTTCAGAAACTTTCCTCTAAAAAAGAGAATATGATCTAACTGTCTATTTTCTTGGTTTATAATTTTGATTTAGCAACGATTGAAGTATGTTATGTTGGCTCCTTTAGGTTATCTCTATCTCACTTTAGAAAGATCCCTTCCTCTTGCCAGGCTTTCTAAATTCTCTGTAGGACATAAAAGGTTTCGACTTTGAAATTGTTCGCTGCTTGTATTAATATTCTTCATGTCTCATAGTATGATAGTATCCCAGAGTCCCCCAGGTCCGTCCACTTTCTGTATCATATCTTACAAACAAATACGTAGGTTTGTTAGCTTCAATGTGTCTCAAAGTCCATTTTTATTGCAAGTAGCTTTCCTTTGGTGGAAGGGTCAAATATTTTAAGGGTCACGCATTTCCTAAACCTCCCTGATTCTTGGATCGAATATATAAGTTCAATGCCAACATAGACATTTGTCTGTTTCTATCCCTCTTAGCTTTTCAGCAAATTCGTTATCATCTGAACCAGTTTACATAGCTTACCTGGGAGGGGAAGCTACATGCAGATTAATACAAATGTACGTATTGTTTTAACTAGTAAAATCAAATTTTAAATTGTGTTCTGGAAAAAGGCAGGGCACATAGATGTTATGGATGGTAAGTTGGAGAATTTATGTGGACCGTAAATACTATTGTTTTTCTTCGATTGAAAATGAAGATCAAAATATACGCTGTCATTTTTGTTGCTGCAAAATATATGCTTTCTTTCTTGGTTGTTTTCAAGTGTTTTATATAATCTGGCAAAATTGTTCTTCTGGATGCAGCCAAAACGATGGTCCTTCAATTCAAAGACACTATTGAAAAGCAGTGAACAGTCTTCAAGGTAGTTTATAATCTAGATGTTTAGGCTTTTGTTCCTTCTGATTTTGACTGAAACATGATAACTTTTTTATAGTGGGAGTTCTGATTGGAGGTTTGTTAGGATTTTCCAACTATTTGGAGAATTATGCATGGTTTTATATGAAATGACTTGTCAGATAAAAAATGTTGAGATTGGGAAACATGTACCTTGTGAATAAATATAACTTCAAATTTACTAATTTCAGAGTAGATATTCTGCCAGAGAAAATTTTTCTGGCTTTAGAGAGCATGATTCTTTGGCTGCAGTAACCTTAAAGCATGGTCCTTTTTGGGTTGTAGGCTGCCTCCAATGACTGAAGATATTCTAGGAGTCGAAAGGACAATTGAACTGGATGAAACCATCAAACCCCCAGAGAGGTCATTCTGGGCCAAATATGTAAGTGGCTTGCCCTATATTGCTATATCAATTCTATTTTCGTTCTAAACATAATGAATGTCTAAATAAAACTGTCAAGTTCATATTTGTGTAGCTGCAGTATATGGATGGAGATATTTAGATCTGCTTGTAAGGTTAACACTTCAAAATGTTTCTTGCAGTGGATGTACCTTGTTCCATTGGGTTTGATTGTTATGAATGCCGTAACCCAGGCAATGAATATGCCAGAGGAGCAGGCTGCAGGACAAGCACCACAGCGGATATCGAATTCAGGAGCTCGTAGGAGGTGATTGAATGGTTGGAAGCTTAATCCATGAGAGAACTCCTACTAATTCAGGATTCTGTTCAAGCTTAAGATTGCTTTTAGTCGAAAGTATTAAGAGCATGTACTTTTTTTCACGCTGAAGCCAAATCTAAAGTGACAAAATGACCAAGGGTTGAAATAACTAAGTCCATTACAGTCGTCTTGTATTTTTTACATTTCCAGAACTAGCTTGCATTCATATCAAGGTGCCCATCCACTAGAATCACAAAACATAGTACTGAATTTGAACCATGTTCTAGCAATGTATCATACCATTCTTTAGAGCACTATTAGGACAATAATCGTTTGACTTGATCATTTTTCAGTACAAGGCACGATCCATGTAAGTGCCCCATGTAGTGCCAACTTACGAGATCACTAACTTTAAAACTAGCATGCAATTGGCCAATAGAAGCGACACTTGCTGTGCCAGAATTTATTCCACTGTAACTTCATTTAATTTGCTTGTTAATCTATCTTTGTGGTAATGACCCTAACCAAAGCCACGCATAAATCTTAAGAATCGCAGGACATTAAAAACAAGATTACTCTCAATTAACTTGTGGCCTATCTTTAATCACTTTTCCCATCTTAGTTTTTAACTTTTTAGTGTCTCCGAAAACTAGGTGGCAACTCCAATTGCCTTCCGAGTGTTCAAGCCTGGCCCTTTTTTATTGGCGGGTTGTGTGGTACTTGTGGTAATCTCGAGAGTTACCGGAGCTGAGGTTATATGGTGGTAAAATGTCAACGCGGAGAGCGGTACACATGGAACGGAGATTGCAATAGGATAAATGCAACCTCCCCATGTTAAAACAGAGAAAAATATGTAGTTAGTTGAGTATTGTTACCGGGAAAGCGAAGATTGTTGGTGGTTGCAGTTTTCCTTTGTGAGGGTTCGTGCAAATGCTTTAGTGGCGTAGCATAAGATAGGATGGAGCATCGTCATTGATACACAAAACATAGAAACACTAGTAATATTTATGATCCATATTATAAAATATAAGTAACTTGCCTGAGCAGCAGCTAGAGCTGTATGCACTATATTTGCAGAAGTTTACCGCGTGAGGATAATGAGTTTTGAATGGGATATTGGATAATTATGAATATTTCCTTGGTTAGAAGTCAGCTGAGTAAGTCATTGTGCGAAGTTAATTGGATGAGGAAAATGAATTTTGAATGGGATAGTGGATGTTAATGAATATTGTTTTGGTGAGAAGTGAGTTGAGGAAGTCATTCTGCTGAGGTTGATTTTTTCACAAATATTTGAAGAATAAATTTATAGAACAAAGATTTGGATATTATATAAATTTTCTTTTGTGATGTTTCCTTTTTAAGAAAATCATTACTATCAAAAGGGCTGGAAATGATGTCTCATGATAGTTAATGTCTCGTCATAGCTTTACCATGGTTGGATGAGAAAATCAAGGGAGCAGAATTCCAACTCCCAACTGTTCTTAACATGTTTGCCTCATCGAATCAAATCCTTAGCTGAATAGAGAATGTAAAGTATAAATTTGAGGTGGCTAGAAGCTAGGGAAATGGGCATATAATGTAGAAAGATCCAAAATAGCAAGTGTGTAATAATTGAATAATAAAAAATGGATAAGTAAATACGCTAATATGAGAGGAAATCAAAATAATGAAACAAGATGGAATATTAACGAAATCGTTACCTAGAGATGTTTGAGTATTTTCATAAAGACCGACAATTTCTTAAAAAATATGATTGATAAAATTCAATACCAATCATTGAAAGAGACTTAGAGTAGGATGGCCTTGTTTTCCTAAAAGAATTGTATGGAAAGCATACTTTTTAGATTGTGTTGAATGTTTGACAAATTACATAGTTTTAAATAACTCTTAGTACTAGTTTTTGTCATAAAAAATGAAAATCACGTGAATCTCTAATACAATAAACGAATTGTTGTTGAGTTTTTTTACATTCTCCAAATGCAACTTATCAAATGTATTCCTGACACGAATGTGATCTTAAAACAAAATTATGTTTCAGAGTGTATACATATAGTCCAAGATGAAGTGCATCTACTTAATTTCACAATAAGTAATTTATTTGAACCCTATCACTGAAAAATACATCACTTCTATTCCAACTAACAGATTCCAACTAACAGATTCTTATTTAATGTTTTTGGGTTTGTGTCATGAATATATGGGTTTATGTCATGAATTTATGGATAAAGGAAAAAGAAGGAGAAATAGAAAAAGCACCTTTTTATTTTTGGATGGATGAGATCTCATGGAAGAGAGTGAGCAACCAGAAGCAAGGTTGGTAAAAATAATGAAAATTCATGAAAAAGAAAAATAAATTAATTTGAAGGTAAAATTTGCATGCATTTAATAATTCATTTTATTATTTTAAATAAAAAATTTAATAACAAGTATTTAAAAAATATTAAATGGTTATATAAAAAATTAATAATATATTTCTTAGAGAATTTTTTCGGATTGAGATCTCATAGGATTTTTGGGGCCTATCTCAATCAGAAAAGTTCTCTCTCTAAACATTATGGATCACATAAGTCTTCAAAAATATATTTCTTTTTAAACTTAATAAATTATAGCTAAATAAATTAAAAAAAAAAATTATGACTTAAATTAATGGAAAAGTATCTACTTATTTTAATTTCTTTTAAAAACATTATTACAAAAATAATATTATAAAAATAACTTTTATCAATATATAAAGAATACAAACAATGTTATCTATTGAATTTTGGTTGTCATTGATGTCAACCCAAGCAACACTAGAATATTCCCCGCCTTTGTTGACTAAAATGACATGGCAATTCATGGTTTTTTGAAACAAGACCACCTTTATTGGATTCTCTTCGTCTTGCTAATTCCGACGATATATGATACGTCACGAGAGATACAAAGTGTAAGAGATGAAGCCCCCATCTTGCTAATTCCGCCGATATATGATATGCTAATTTCGACAGTATATTATATGCCACGAGAGCTACAAAGTGTAAGAGATGAAGCCTCCATATTGAAGGTCAAAACCCAAAATAAGGTGACATGACAACTTATTATTGATTCGTGGGCTTAAAAGAAATTTATTAAATTAATGTTTGCTCCAAACTATGAGATTTGAAATTTGAATTCCATTTTCCATCCTTCATTAAAGTCAACCTAAGGTTAAGAATCATTTTGGCTCCAAAAGAATTTGAATTTTAAAATTCAAAATAGCCTTCTAAGTCAAGTTGGCCTCATTTAGTTTTTTGGTCCCAAATGAAAAAAATAATTTTAATTTTAATTTTATTTTCCCTTCGAAAATTGCTAGTCAGCTCCCTCAATAATGTCTTCTAAAAAATTTTAAGGGCTATTATTTTCCTCATCAAACACAGATCTAAAGTTTAGAAATCCTTGCGGCCAGGAGTAGTCAAAGCATATCTTAAGGAGTGGTCGAAGTTCTGAGTTTGGTTTGGGCTTAATGTTTATCTGTCTACCATGGGTATACGCTGGGTTGCTTCTCTGTTGCAGGTGGAATGACTCTTTTGATTTTGGGTAAAATTAAGAGTTTTTGTGGTGTAAGTTTGACCTCAGATGTTTAAGCTAAATCCGGCCATGTTCTTGCACCGAACCTAATTGTAGCTCTTAAAGACCGACAATTTCTTAAAAAGTATGATTGATAGAATTCAATACCAATCATTGAAAGAGGCTTAGAGTAGGATGGCCTTTTTTTCCTAAAAGAATTGTATGGAAAACATACTTTTTAGATTGTGCCGAATGTTTGACAAATTACATGATTTTAAATCACTCTTAGTACTAGTTTTTGTCATAAAAAATGGAAATCACGTGAATCTCTAATACAATAAACGAATAAACGAATTGTTGTTGAGTTTTTTTACATTCTCCCAATGCAACTTTTTTTCCAGGTCAGAAAAAGCTATATATAATTTATATAAGAGATTCTCCAAATGCAATTTATCGAATGTATTCCTGACACGAATGTGATCTTAAAACAAAATTATGTGTCAGATTGTATACATATAGTCCAAGATGAAGCGCATCTACTTAATTTCACAATAAGTAATTTATTTGAACCCTATCACCGAAAAATACATCACTTCTTCCAACTAACAGATTCTTATTTAATGTTTTTGGGTTTGTGTCATGAATAACAGATTCTTATTTAATGTTTTTGGGTTAGTGTCATGAATATATGGGTTTATGTGATGAATTTATGGATAAAGGAAAAAGAAGGAGAAATAGAAAAATCACCTTTTTATTTTTGGATGGATGGGATCTCATGGAAGAGAGTGAGATCCCTTTCATAAAAAAAGAAAAATAAATTAATTTGAAGGTAAAATTTGCATGCATTTAATAATTATTTTATTATTTTAAATAAAAAATTTAATAAAAAGTATTTAAAAAATATTAAATGGTTATATAAAAAATTAATAATATATTTCTTAGAGAATTTTTTCGGATTGAGATCACATAGGATTTTTGGGGCCTATCTCAATCAGAAAAGTTTTCTTAAACATTATGGATAACATAAGTCTTTAGAAATATATTTCTTTTTAAACTTAAAAAATTATAGCTAAATAAATTTAAAAAAAATTATGACTTAAATTAATGGAAAAGTATCTACTCATTTTAATTTCTTTTAAAAACATTATCACAAAAATAATATTATAAAAATAACTTTTATCAATATATAAAGAATGCAAACAATGTTATCTATTAAATTTTGGTTGTCATTGATGTCAACCAAGCAACACTAGAATATTCCCCGCCTTTGTTGACTAAAATGCATGGCAATTCATGGTTTTTTTAAACAAGACCACCTTTATTGGATTCTCCTCGTCTTGCTAATTCCAACGGTATATGATATGCTAATTTTGACGGTATATGATACGTCACGAGAACTACAAAGTGTAAGAGATCAAGCCCCCATCTTGCTAATTCCAACCGTATATGATATGCTAATTTCGATGATATATGATACGTCATGAGAGCTACAAAGTGTAAGAGATGAAGCCCCCATCTTGAAGGTCAAAACCCGAATTAAGGTGACATGACAACTTATTATTGATTTGTGGGCTTAAAACAAATTTATTAAATTAATGTTTGCTCCAAACTATGAAATTTGAAATTTGAATTCCATTTTCCATCTTCATTAAAGTCAACCTAAAGTTAAGAATACTTTTAGCTCCAAAAGAATTTTAATTTTAAAATTAAAAGTTGGCCTCATTTAATTTTTTGGTCCCAAATGAAAAAACAATTTTAATTTTAATTTTATTTTCCCTTCGAAAATTGCTAGTCAGCTCCCTGAATAATGTCTTCTAAAAAACTTTAAGGGCTATTATTTTCCTCATCAAACACAGATCTAAAGTTTAGAAATCCTTGCGGCCAGGAGTAGTCGAAGCATATCTTAAGGAGTGGTCGAAGTTCTGAGTTTGGTTTGGGCTTAACGTTTATCTGTGTACCATGGGTATACGCTAGGTTCCTTCTCTATTGCAGGTGGAATGGCTCTTTTGATTTTGGGTAAAATTCAGAGTTTTTGTTGTGTAAGTCTGACCTCAGATGTTTAAGCTAAATCCGGCCATGTTCTTGCACCGAACCTAATTGTAGCTTATAAAAATCCCATTGCAAAACTCATAGAAATCCGCATGTCTGAAAGGGATTCGCTATCTGGCTCTAAAGCAATCCAAGAATAGTATACCTTCAAAGCTTTGTTGTTGGTTAAGGGACATTCCGCCACTCTCGAAGGTCATTTATTCAATCGTCTTGGAACAGAGTGGTAAGAATCCGAGCCTCTGAGGCACTTATGTGATAACAATTCGACACTATTTAGGGTCAATTCAATGAAGACCCAAGCTTTGTTTGAAAGGGATATAGGTCGGCTACAAATATGTGATCAATTTGAGTTCTAGAGAAACGTTGGCCTAACAATTCGACACTATTTAGGGCTCAATTCAGTGAATACCCGAGCTTCGTTTGAAGGGGATATAGGTGGGCTACAAATATGTGATCAATCTGAGTTCTAGAGAAATGTTGGCCCATGACTTCTTGATGATCAATTGGTGCCATCCGCACTCTTCTAAAGTGCAATATTTTCCAAAGTTATAACCATGAATTGGGTCGTCTATTAACATCCTTGATCATGTAACATCCTTTTTAGAATTTCTTCAATGGATCAATTCATTCATTCTGCAACTCCATTTTGTTCAGGATTATATGGGACTATCAGCTCCCTCTTAATTCAAGACTCCTTACAGAAAGCTATGATTTCCTTGGATGTATATTCTCCTCCATTATCAAATCTTAATATATTGATTCTTCTTTCTATAAGGTTCTCTACTTCAAATTTGAATTCTTGAAATTTTGTAAATAATTCATCCTTGGATTTCATTAAGTAAAACCAATTCTTCCTTGAATGATCATCTATAAATGTGACACAACATAGATGTCTTCCAAGTAATTGAGGAGTATTAGGACCACAGACATCAGAATGAATAAGATCCAAGATTTCTTTTGACCATGAAGCACTACTTCCAAATGGTCTCTTGGTGTTCTTACCCAATGCACATCCTTTGGAGACTCCTTCATGATCTTCTTTTACTTCAGAGATTCCATCTGCTGTTGAACTTAGAGTTGGAAGGATTTTGAAATGGAGATGACCAAATCTTCTATGCGAAATCTCACATGGGTTGATTTCAATGTGAACCAACGCCTGAGCAGGAGGAGATATCAACTTGTAAAGTCTTCCTTCATGAATGCCAAACACTATCATTTTCTATGCTTGGGTTTCTACTCCATACTACAACCTTTCCATCAACGAAAGCCACTTTATCACCTTTATCTTCTAAGTAAATTATTATGAAAACCTGGAACAAATAGGATGTTGTTGAGATGAATATGGCCTTCATTCTCTAGTTCTATTGAGGTTGATCCAATTCCTCTTACGGGGTAGCCCTTATTATCTCCAAGTTCTACAGAGTACAAAGATTTTCCTTTTGACAATGGCTTTAGTTGCTTGTGATGACCAGTCATGTGTCTTGATGCACCACTATCGATCACCCAAATGTTCTCATTTTGAAATGTGATAGTGAGTGCTGAGAAGAGTCCTTCATCTTTTGTCTTGGTCACTTTATTTTTTGGAGTAAATAGAAGATTCCATGCTTCCTTGGTACCTCCCTTGAGATGGCTTGCTACCTTTGAACACTTCTTGAGAAACTTCTTCAGTGTAGTAGAGATATTCATGATGCCCTTAGCCAACCATAGCTCTGATACCATGTTGAGAAATCTAAAGGGAAATGATTAGAGTGATTTATCTTTATTTGATAATTGCTTGTGATGTATTTGTATTTATCTTACTTATTAGTTTCACTTATTATTAGTATGTTTGTGTATCATCAAACAACTACCAAAAACAAGAAGAAAAAGAACAAAAGATATAGGTTGCAAGCCAAGGCCAAAACCTCTCCACTTGAGAGGAAAACCCACAAATCTTTTCTAGGAATTGTAGGCAAACCATCAACACCATTTTTCTTCAATAAGCGGAGACTGTCATAGTTTAAATGTCCAAATCTAGCATGCCATAATAAACTTGATGGAAGTGTACCTTCTTCATGATGAGAAATATATGAGAAATGTTGTGAATGAGCAGATGTTCCTTACAGTTTGAAAAGCCTTTCTTCTTCTATTCCCCTCATGACAAGTGAATGATCAGATGCTTTTCTGACCTCAATCTTGCCATCAAACATAAGAATGGAGTGACCTTGCTGGCGGATGTGGACCAAGGACAACAAGTTTCTCTTGAGCTGTGGGAGATATAGGACATGATCCAGAAGAAAGTCTGAAAGATTAGGCAGTTTAAGCCTGATTGTGCCAGGCCCTGATGGCTTGATTTTTGACTGATCTGCAAAGTATACTACTCCATCAACATTGTCAGTGAAATCTTCAAAAAATATTTTCTATGAGTCATGTGATAGGTTGCTTCTGAATCAAGCAGCCAATCATTTTTCCAGGAAGCAAGTGAAGTATTAAACAAATCTTCATTTACTCCAATGTTACATTGTGCCTCAACATAGTGAGCGGATTCAGGTGCTTTACCTTTGTCTGTACCATCAGTTTTACCTTTCTGTTGGTTTCTTCTCTGCTCAATTTTGTCCCATGGTAGCTTGCATGTAGAGGCATCATGTGATCCATTTCTTTTGCAGCGAATACAATGTAAATCTGCCTTTTCTCCTTGAGAATGTCTGCCCCCCCTGCCTCTGAAATATCTTTCTCTTCCTCTTCGTCCACCTCTTCCTCTTGTAGAATCTTGAGCAGGATGTTTTTCTTTATGAGCAAGGCACACAGTCTCTTCAGAAGACTCAGGGGTTGTCTTCTTTCCAAAGGCTTTTTCTCTTTCAGCAAACTTTTTCACAAGAGAGTCAAAGGTTATATCTTTGAGATTTCCATTTGCTTGCAAAGACTCAAGATAATTGGAGTATGTAGGATAAAGTGCCTTGAAAAAAGCAATAAGAGAGATATCCAGCTCAACCTTAGTGGATTTGATATCATGCATTATAGACTTTATTTCAGATGCAAGAGCAAGAGGATCATTATTTTGCAGTTCAAGAGTGAAGAGTTTAATCATGAGTTGGACGACTTCAAGTGCAGAATGTGAGTCATAGAGTTCTTTCAGTTTTTTTAAAGCTTCAAAAGCAGTTGAATATGATGAAATATGGCGACTCACCTCTTTATTTACAGATGCTGCGATTAATGCATAAGCTTTGCTGTTATTGTTTTCCCAAATGGCGAGCTCTTTGTCTGAGGTAGGCTTTTCTAGGTCACTGTCTCCTTCTACGACACACACTCCTTTCCACAACTCATTGAAGATGAGAGTGTGTTGTATCATCCGGGACCAATCAGGATAGTTCTCCTTGCCAGTGATAACTATTCCTACGATAAAGATGATTGAATGCATTCTGTAAAAGAAACTTCTGCTGATAGAGAAACAATATATATGTTATACCTTCCACTTCTCAAGCATATAACATATTGCCATAAAAAATAATAAAATTTCATTCCACGCTCACCCCACCAATGAAACAACAACATTTGAAAATGTATTTGACACCATTCACCATACAATAATTTCACACCTCTGTATATTGACCAGTGCAATATCCAAACTATAACGTAAATAAGAATTATTTCATCTCAGTACCTTTCTTTAGATGTACGCCGGAGGCCAATTGTAAACATTGATATCACATCTGCTTCACTAAAAGCCCACTGACCCAACCATACAGCAGTATTATTCTTTAACAATTCCGTAATAAATGTCTATCTAATTCTCAACAGAACCAGAACCAGAACATCTCGAATATAAATACACAGGTGGTTGCGTTTTTTTTTTTTTAAATATTGGCATTGTCCGAAACCCCGATCCTCTCCTCAAGATGGAATTGGCTGCAACTATACTCACCATTACAGTTTTTCTTTTTACTATTTTTGTTGGGTTAACCTTGCTTTGGAAGCCTTCGCCACGTCTGAAAACTAAGCGCATCCCCACCGTCTTCTGGAACGCACCCCACGGACCAAAGCATCAGCTATCAACACACGCCACCACCCTTTTCTTGAACACTCGCGACAATACGCATGTCAACCTGAGTACCAACACTGGATGCTTCTCGAACTTCTATTCGGAGAACGCAGGAGTTATCTCACACTCCAGCAGCACATCTCCACGTTTCTCAGGGATTATCACATGTCCAGGCGTTCAAACCAGGCAGTGTGCAGTCTCAGGGGTTCATACCATGTCAGTCAGAGAGCGCAGAGATACCATGTCAGAGGAATATCAGACAGAGAGTGTAGGGATGGCAGACATAAGCAGGTAAGGTACTCAGTTATTGAATTATATGGGGAGCAGTGGAGCAGACCAGGAGTTACACGGACACAAAGGCTAAAAAGAGGAGCTGGCTCTGATACCATGTCAGACCAGGAGTAACTCCAGTTTGGCAGAAAACTGATACGATTTATTTCATTAGGTAGCTATTGCTATATACAAAGAATGTGATTGCTCAGTTCATCTTCTTGATGACTGTTCACATTCCAAATTCACCCAATCGCAGAGGATTAGGTGTCAACAAATACACTGGCGTACTGATCTTTGATCCATTTGTGTGAGCAGTTACTTGAAATGTTTGACCTGTGTGGAAATACCCTGTTTGTCAAACATGGGTGACAATAGTTCTGTTGGGAAATGGCCAATCATTCAAATCTGGAATCTAAATGTTTGTATGCAATTCAGTTGGACAGAATCCTCTACATAATATGGCGGTGAGAGAATAGTTGCTTTATGTTTTCTTTTCTATTTACCTGCTACTGTTGCAGAACTTTTTCGAAGAGGATATCCATTTCTCGTTCAGAAACTTTCCTCTAAGAAAGAGAATATGATCTAACTGTCTATTTTCTTGGTTTATAATTTTGATTTAGCAACGATTGAAGTATGTTATGTTGGCTCCTTTAGGTTATCTCTATCTCACTTTAGAAAGATCCCTTCCTCTTGCCAGGCTTTCTAAATTCTCTGTAGGACATAAAAGGTTTCGACTTTGAAATTGTTCGCTGCTTGTATTAATATTCTTCATGTCTCATAGTATGATAGTATCCCAGAGTCCCCCAGGTCCATCCACTTTCTGTATCATATCTTACAAACAAATACGTAGGTTTGTTAGCTTCAATGTGTCTCAAAGTCCATTTTTATTGCAAGTAGCTTTCCTTTGGTGGAAGGGTCAAATATTTTAAGGGTCACGCATTTTCTAAACCTCCCTGATTCTTGGATCGAATATATAAGTTCAATGCCAACAGAGACATTTGTCTGTTTCTATCCCTCTTAGCTTTTCAGCAAATTCGTTATCATCTGAACCTGTTTACATAGCTTACCTGGGAGGGGAAGCTACATGCAGATTAATACAAATGTACGTATTGTTTTAACCAGTAAAATCAAATTTTAAATTGTGTTATGGAAAAAGGCAGGGCACATAGATGTTATGGATGGTAAGTTGGAGAATTTATGTGGACGTAAATACTATTGTTTTTCTTTGATTAAAAATGAAGATCAAAATATACGCTGTCATTTTTGTTGCTACAAAATATATGCTTTCTTTCTTGGTTGTTTTCAAGTGTTTTATATAATCTGGCAAATTTGTTCTTCTGGATGCAGCCAAAACGATGGTCCTTCAATTCAAAGACACTATTGAAAAGCAGTGAACAGTCTTCAAGGTAGTTTATAATCTAGATGTTTAGGCTTTTGTTCCTTCTGATTTTGACTGAAACATGATAACTTTTTTATAGTGGGAGTTCTGATTGGAGGTTTGTTAGGATTTTCCAACTATTTGGAGAATTATGCATGGTTTTATATGAAATGACTTGTCAGATAAAAAATGTTGAGATTGGGAAACATGTACCTTGTGAATAAATATAACTTCAAATTTACTAATTTCAGAGTAGATATTCTGCCAGATAAAATTTTTCTGGCTTTAGAGAGCATGATTCTTTGGCTGCAGTAACCTTAAAGCATGGTCCTTTTTGGGTTGTAGGCTGCCTCCAATGATTGAAGATATTCTAGGAGTCGAAAGGACAATTGAACTGGATGAAACCATCAAACCCCCAGAGAGGTCATTCTGGGCCAAATATGTAAGTGACTTGCCCTATATTGCTATATCAATTCTATTTTCGTTCTAAACATAATGAATGTCTAAATAAAACTGTCAAGTTCATATTTGTGTAGCTGCAGTATATGGATGGAGATATTTAGATCTGCTTGTAAGGTTAACACTTCAAAATGTTTCTTGCAGTGGATGTACCTTGTTCCATTGGGTTTGATTGTTATGAATGCCGTAACCAAGGCAATGAATATGCCAGGGGAGCAGGCTGCTGGACAAGCACCACAGCGGATATCGAATTCAGGAGCTCGTAGGAGGTGATTGAATGGTTGGAAGCTTAATCCATGAGAGAACTCCTACTAATTCAGGATTCTATTCAAGCTTAAGATTGCTTTTAGTCGAAAGTATTAAGAGCATGTACTTTTTTTCACGCTGAAGCCAAATCTAAAGTGACAAAATGACCGAGGGTTGAAATAACTAATTCCATTACAGTCGTCTTGTATTTTTTACATTTCCAGAACTAGCTTGCATTCATATCAAGGTGCCCATCCACTAGAATCACAAAACATAGTACTGAATTTGAACCATGTTCTAGCAATGTATCATACCATTCTTTAGAGCACTGTTAGGACAATAATCGTTTGACTTGATCATTTTTCAGTACAAGGCACGATCCATGTAAGTGCCCCATGTAGTGCCAACTTACGAGATCACTAACTTTAAAACTATCATGCAATTGGCCAATAGAAGCGACACTTGCTTTGCCAGAATTTTTTCCACTGTAACTTCATTTAATTTGCTTGTTAATCTATCTTTGTGGTAATGACCCTAACCAAAGCCACGCATAAATCTTAAGAATCGCAGGACATTAAAAACAAGATTACTCTCAATTAACTTGTGGCCTATCTTTAATCACTTTTCCCATCTTAGTTTTTAACCTTTTAGTGTCTCCGAAAACTAGGTGGCAACTCCAATTGCCTTCCGAGTGTTCAAGCCTCGCCCTTTTTTATTGGCGGGTTGTGTGGTACTTGTGCTAATTTCGAGAGTTACCGGAGCTGAGGTTATATGGTGGTAAAATGTCAACGCGGAGAGCGGTACACATGGAACGGAGATTGCAATACGATAAATGCAACCTGCCCATGTTAAAACAGAGAAAAATATGTAGTTAGTTGAGTATTGTTACCAGGAAAGCGAAGATTGTTGGTGGTTGCAGTTTTCCTTTGTGAGGGTTCGTGCAAATGCTTTAGTGGCGTAGCATAAGATAGGATGGAGCGTCGTCATTGATACACAAAACATATAAACACTAGTAATATTTATGATCCATATTATAAAATATAAGTAACTTGCCCGAGCAGCAGCTAGAGCTGTATGCACTATATTTGCAGAAGTTTACCGCGTGAGGATAATGAGTTTTGAATGGGATATTGGATAATTATGAATATTTCCTTGGTTAGAAGTTAGCTGAGTAAGTCATTGTGCGAAGTTAATTGGATGAGGAAAATGAATTTTGAATGGGATAGTGGATGTTAATGAATATTGTTTTGGTGAGAAGTGAGTCGAGGAAGTCATTCTGCTGAGGTTGATTTTTTCAGAAATATTTGAAGAATAAATTTATAGAACAAAGATTTGGATATTATATAATTTTGCTTTTGTGATGTTTCTTTTTTAAGAAAATCATTACTATCAAAGGGGCTGGAAATGATGTCTCATGGTAGTGAATGTCTCGTCATAGCTTTACCATGGTTGGATGAGAAAATCAAGAGAGCAGAATTCCAACTCCCAACTGTTCTTAACATGTTTGCCTCATCGAATCAAATCCTTAGCTGAATAGAGAATGTAAAGTATAAATTTGAGGTGGCTAGAAGCTAGGGAAATGGGCATATAATGTAGAAAGATCCAAAATAGCAAGTGTGTAATAATTGAATAATAAAAAATGGATAAGTAAATACGCTAATATGAGAGGAAATCAAAATAATGAAACAAGATGGAATATTAACGAAATCGTTACCTAGAGATGTTTGAGTATTTTCATAAAGACCGACAATTTCTTAAAAAATATGATTGATAGAATTCAATACCAATCATTGAAAGAGTACCAATTATTGAAAGAGACTTAGAGTAGGATGGCCTTTTTTCCCTAAAAGAATTGTATGGAAAGCATACTTTTTAGATTGTGCCGAATGTTTGACAAATTACATAATTTTAAATAACTCTTAGTACTAGTTTTTGTCATAAAAAATGAAAATCACGTGAATCTCTAATACAATAAACGAATTGTTGTTGAGTTTTTTTACATTCTCCAAATGCAACTTATCAAATGTATTCCTGACACGAATGTGATCTTAAAACAAAATTATGTTTCAGAGTGTATACATATAGTCCAAGATGAAGCGCATCTACTTAATTTCACAATAAGTAATTTATTTGAACCCTATCACCGAAAAATACATCACTTCTATTCCAACTAACAGATTCTTATTTAATGTTTTTGGGTTTGTGTCATGAATATATGGGTTTATGTCATGAATTTATGGATAAAGGAAAAAGAAGGAGAAATAGAAAAAGCACCTTTTTATTTTTGGATGGATGAGATCTCATGGAAGAGAGTGAGCAACCAGAAGCAAGGTTGGTAAAAATAATGAAAATTCATGAAAAAGAAAAATAAATTAATTTGAAGGTAAAATTTGCATGCATTTAATAATTCATTTTATTATTTTAAATAAAAAATTTAATAACAAGTATTTAAAAAATATTAAATGGTTATATAAAAAATTAATAATATATTTCTTAGAGAATTTTTTCGGATTGAGATCTCATAGGATTTTTGGGGCCTATCTCAATCAGAAAAGTTCTCTCTCTAAACATTATGGATCACATAAGTCTTCAAAAATATATTTCTTTTTAAACTTAATAAATTATAGCTAAATAAATTAAAAAAAAAAATTATGACTTAAATTAATGGAAAAGTATCTACTTATTTTAATTTCTTTTAAAAACATTATTACAAAAATAATATTATAAAAATAACTTTTATCAATATATAAAGAATACAAACAATGTTATCTATTGAATTTTGGTTGTCATTGATGTCAACCCAAGCAACACTAGAATATTCCCCGCCTTTGTTGACTAAAATGACATGGCAATTCATGGTTTTTTGAAACAAGACCACCTTTATT
>APFE030806968.1:0-18053 GCA_000404065.3 Pinus taeda | reverse complement strand
AAATTCTGGGTTTTCGAGATTAGTAATCAATTTGGAAATTGGAGTAAATTTCTAAAATCTCGTTGTTTAATGATTTTGTTGTATAAGTAAAAATGAAAAATATTAGTAAAAACTCACTAGGGGTTAATATTTAAAATAAATGCATTATTGAACTAATTTATTTACAAAATGCGATATTGTACATTTTATGCATTTTTAACCCATGCTAGATAAATGATGAGATTTCAAAGGAATGTCGTTTATAAACCAGTTGTCCAAATGAGGCGAAACAAGTATCAATGTGAAGCTTATAAAAAATCAATTTTAACAAAGCAATCAAAACAAGAATCCAAAGAAAATAAAAAATTAACAAAAACATAGGATAATCAACTAAATAAAGATCATAAAAGGTGTTTAGCCAAAACTTTTATAGAAAGGGTCTCCATCGTTTGAAGTGAACAAGTCAAAAATGAGGGGGGGTTGTGTTTTACTTCAACAGGTAGGTAAATTTTGCAGTTCAACACTGTAAGCATGTTGTATTGGTTTATTATGGTGAGGGTGTGGAATGAGATTAGCAGGAAATTGTGTATAGAATAGAGCATTTTGATGATGTAGTTGATTGGGTTGAGTGGATGATTTTGATAAGAAAGCAAGATGTTGTGGAAGAACTAGTGGAGAATATGGAAGATGTGTTTGTGCTACAAGATGAGGAAGGGTAGTCATGCAATCATAAGATGAACCATGCCAAACTTGTAGAGAATATTGGTGGTGGTTATATTGAGATTGACATGGCTGCCCTAACACATGAATATTCCATAATGGATTATACAAGTAAGAAGATGGAGAGGAAGTGTTTTGTACCATACATGTAGGCCACGATTCCCATGGTTTTGACCTTGTTGCAGCTTCCCCATCTCTTTGATATGCTACTTCCATCCTAGATAAGGAAGAACAACTATCTATGGGATGCTCCTTTCTGTAATGAGGGAAAAACACTTCTTCAATTTCTTGATTTTTCTGAACCTGCAAAACATCCAATTTTGAATTTAGAGAGCTAATAAAATTATCTTTAAGATTTTCCAATAAAACATTGATTTTGTCTCTTGTCTCTTGTTCTTGTAGCAGATTTGGAAAAGAAAGAAAAAAAATCTCTAGAATTCTTACCAGCCTTGGTGATTCCTCTTGAATACCTTATGCACAATTCACAAACATCATCATATGACAACTAAAAAACATCACTTTTTCCTATCATATTTAAGAGCTCTAAAAATTCATCTTTGATTCCTTTGAGTAGGTGTGTTTTGTAAGATCTCTTTTTCCAAATACTTATGCTTTGATTTTTGAAGGTTATAATGGAATCGCTCTACATAGTCCTCCAAGCTTTCATCTTCCCGCTGTATCATATTGAAAATATCTTCATCGACCTTGCAATAGTCTTGGTACTTCTTCAAGAATATGTTCTTCATGTCCTCCCATGTTTGGATGCAATTCCCACCAAGGCTCATGAACCATCAGAGAGTTGCTCCTTTTAGAGTTAGAGGAAACACTTTCAACCTTTGATCATTAGTACAATAATCATATTCTCTACAAAGTACTTCAAACTCAAATAAGAATGTATCTGGATCTTCATCTGTCAAGCCTTGAAAATTTGGTAGAGAAGATGGGGGAATTATGTGCATTTGTGTCACTCCTCCTAGATCTTTGATAGGGAATTCAAAAGTAGAAATTGATCCATTTCTTACCATAATATAAGATGTTCTTCATGTGTTTCTTTGAGGCTCCTCCTTCAAATCTTCTTGTCAATTGATTAGTGAAAGGGTGGTGCTTACGTCACCACTTGAGTGAAATTATGAGATTTTTTCAAAAAATCTACCTCTAAATTTCCTACGAAATTCCTACAAAATTCTGCTGAAATGCAGGCAGAGGAGCAAGCACTTTACTTGCTTGTTACGTAGGTTCTTACTTACCGTTTTTAATACCTAATTCTTTCACAACAGACAAACATCAAACACCTACTTCAAATTCTATGCAATTGTTTTGAAAAGCGAGCGGAGGAGCAAGCAATTTACTTGCTCGTTACATAGGTTCTTACGTTCTGTTTTTAATACCCAATTCTTTCCCAACAACAAATATCAAACACACATCATTCTCTGTGAAATGGCAACACTCTCCCTGGCAACGACACCAAAATGTTGGGTGCTAAAAGGTGTCTTTTAAAACTCCTAATTGCCTCACATTAATCATCAACCCAGGCAAGTCCTCTTATTTCAAGAGTGTACATAATATGTGTACACTATAATCCTAGAGAGTAATGCTTCCTAAATCGTAGTATAGATCTTTTAATAAAAGAGTAAACGGATGCATTTAATGAATTCCAATTGCAATTAAAGAAAACTCAATCCCATAACGAAATCAAATCTTACAACAATGCAAGTAACAACGGCACCAGTTGAGAGTACAGTAGTGATAACTTATCTCTCCTTAACTGATTTAATCTAAGTCAAACTCAATCCTCATTAAATAATCCAAATAGCAATGATACCAATCTGAGAGTCCAATAGCAATAATTAAACCCTTTACAGTTGATTAAATGAATTCAAAAGTAATTCAATCTGCAATGAAGGTAAATAGAATAGACAATGTTGTAAATCATATAAAGCAGAGATATTCTGTCAATACAAGAAAATAATAAACAGCGAAGGAAATCAAATCACATAAAACAAGAAAACTATCAAACCATCACACTTGTGGGAATCAGAAATGTATGGCACAAAGGAAGTAGTTAAATCCACCAAAGGTTGGGCCCTTAGCCGCCAGTGAACACTGCTAGTTTACTTCAAATAAGGCGAATGAACAGCAACCTCAAATTATATATCAATCATTGAACTTGAGTAACATTACAATATGATCGCGTTCTCTTGACATCACAAATCTATAAAGTAAAATTACAATTTGAGATAACAGAGATCCATCCCCTTTCCTCCTATCCTATCCTATTCTATCTCTAATTATCTATCTAACCTCTAATAATCCATCCCCCTTTGATCTCTATTCTCATTTAAATACACAGAGAGCAAAGAAAAGTTACAACAGATATGATTACAAAATGATTCCCATTAAAAAATTGGATTGTTCACAACAAATTGATCAGAAAGATCATGTCTAAAATATCTTTCCACCAGCATTCAATAAGAACAGGTCAAATTTGGTATTGCAACTGAGATAATTTGGAAATCGGTCACAACAGTGAATCTCAGAAAAACATCTTCAGAGAACCTTCTGCTTCTCTTAATACAGACCTATTAGAGTCGGTCTTGTGATTCCTCCGTCAGAGATCAAAACTTTTTCTACATTTCATTTTTTTTAGGTGTCTCGCTCCATCCACTCAGCTGCATTTCTCTAGGGGCATGCCATAATCTGACGGGAGGGTCTTGTCAGTCATTACCCCTTACCCCTCATGTCTGGCACCTGCTGGCTTAGGTCTTTTCATCAATGTTTATTAAAGTCCATGACAGTCAATGTTTGATATTTTAATGGAAAAGAGTCAATTCAGTCATTAGGTCTAGGGATTAGTCAATTTTGTCTTCAACCATGTCCAATAAAGCCATGCAGGCCAAAGGGAGGCCCTTACAAAGTTGTGATTTAAAGATTTTCATCATTATGTTGATAGATTACGACTGTTCTTCAAAACTCTGTTTTGAAGAAAAGTCAACAGTGTGTCATTTGTAATCATTTTCAAAAAGTTTCCAGTTGATCTCTTCAGGCACAGTCATGGTTTCCTTGGCCAAATGCCATGTCAGCTACCCCTGCAAAAAAGTGCCAAAATTTTCATCATTTTAGTCAAAAATCTAAAAAGGAAAAGTGAAATACATAAGTGCATTAAATCATGGAAAAAGTGCCAAAACAAAACATTACCAAAGTGGGTTTTAAAGAAACAAAAATCAAAACCATGACTCCAATGTCTTTATATAGAGTTTTCATAAGAATCAATGTCATTTTGCACACCAAGGTTAGAGAGAAGCATTTCAAAGTGATTTTGAGAGCTAGCGCGTATTTTGGGTGAAGTTGGAGGAGTTTTGACAGGCGCGATGCATAGGCAAAGGGGCGCGGCGCACTGAGGGAGCGCGGTGCACTGGGCGTGACCACACAGTGTTAAACAACACAGGCGTGGCGCACTGGGTATGTTGCGCGGCGCATACACATAGAGGCCTGATTTTGCTCCGAATTGCAACAAATTGCCTTTCAGTCCCTTGAAGCTTTCCAGGTAGGGTCGACATCTCGGTTGCTCATCCATTTTTGTGTTAGTATGATGATGGTTTATGGTTGCTTATGGTTGCAATAAAAACTCTTAAACCCTACCACTTAAAGTCATCAAAACCATTGTTGTTAGGGTTGCGAATTCGTTGTGTTGATTCCAAGGTTCCTCCTCCCTTTCATCTTTCCCTTCTTTCCATCGTTCCCTTCTCCCCTATTCCATTTTTCCCTACCCTAAAACATTAATAAACTCCTAATTCCTATCCCCTCCACACATTTGTCAAATGTAAAACCCCAAAATCCTACCTTACATAAATTCCCATACCCTCCTACATGTCCCTAAACAAAATTTCTCCCCATAATCCCTAATCCCTTCATATTATTCCCCTTCCTAATAGTCCCTTTTGCATTGTTCCCCTTGGTGGTAGAATTCAACTATATTGCATAACAACACAGAGTTTCATACATCATTAAAGGGCAGTCCAAGCACAATCCATATACAGCAGCATCTTTTCTTCAAGGAATTTGGTACAACAGTCATGGCATTTGAGCATTCATCGGATTATGAAATGGAAACCCAAAGTGACTCATCCTCGGAAGAACAAGCTCCCCGGAGACCTCATAAAAGTGGCAGACATGTTAGGGAAGAACCAACCACCCTTACAGAATTGCAGGCCTGCCCTCTTGCTATGTCATGTTTTCAGCATCTGTCATGCTTTGAGTTTTGTCAAAAGGTGGCTAGTGTTCGATTTCCTCATGAGTTGGCTCGTATTTTTGTGCTTTACTTACATGGAGATCATGCTATCTTAGTCTGTGTCACCTTCACACTTACACCTGAATCTGTCTCATTAGCAAACAGCATACCGAATGTGGGAGAACCATGGCACAAGAAACAGAAGATTGATCAGCAGCATTATGAGCCATACATTAAAGTCGGTTTCTTGAGGCAGCTCAAAAGGGTCTTTCCATTCCGATATCTGCAAGATGAATATGCTCCACTAATGAAGTTGATCATGAAATATTTCAGTTGTGAGGGAAGGTTCTCTCATTTATATGCTTATCACATCAGGTTGCTCATGCATTTTACTAAGGTACGAATGATGAACATCCCATATTTCATCTCCAGGAACATAGAGAGGATGAACACCTTCATGCAGCACAAAACCCTTCAGCAGCAACTTAACAGTGTTTATCATTTTGCTCTTATTAAGATTTTGGTGGTTCATCAGCTGGGATTACAGGGCATTACTTGGGATGATTTCATCTCCCGTGACCTCTTCAGCACTTCACGGGGATTATCAGAGGTTGAACATGAGATAGGTGGTCCTTCTCATCAGTATGAGCGCCATGACGAGGGGCCATCAGGTGAACGAGAGGCTGAATTCATTCTCATTCATGATGATGAGACAGATGTGGAGAGTGTGAAACTTAGAAGGATCATCCAGGAGCAGCAAACAGAGATCCAAGCCTTGTCTCTCAATTTGGAGAGGACTAAGTGGATTATCAGGTACTTGGAGCAGAGGAATAAACAGCTCGAAGACCAGCAGGAGATCATGGAGCTGCAAAACATCCGCGAGAATCGCTGATTTGCCCAACAGAGGAGGATTGAGCTCACTCCATTAGAGAAAGAGATTAATAATGACCGAGAGTCTTGGCTCGAGCGGATCAACATCCACCTTGAGAGACTGCTAGAAAAGGCCAACAAGGACAAAAAATTATTGAGGCATATGGTTTATCACTACAGGGCACGTAACATGAGTTCCAAGGCTCGGATAAGGAATTTGAAGGTGAAATTGAGGAAAGAAACAAAAAGACAAAAGAGGCAAAAAGAGCAATATCGGCTCCGAATCTTGGCTGAAGCCTCTTTGGCCCAGCATGGCACTTCATAGAGAAGCTCCAGCCCAAATTTCAAAAATTTTGGGCCATTTTTGGTCTTTTGACAATTTTTTGTACAAAAACAGGGTTTTTCTCCCTGTGCGCCGCGCCACTGGCGTGCACTTATGCTAGGGAGCTCTAAATTGCAAAAAAATTATATTTTTGGATTCGGCACGAAAAATCATGACTGTTGGTGCATGGCCAAGAAGTTTGGGCAAGTTTTGAGTCCTCAGGAGGTCAAAAACACTCAAAAATGACCTCTCTGCCCCTATTTTGACACACAGGAAGCAGTATTGGGAGATTGAAGTTTTGGAGGGACAAATGAGCACCAAATTTAGAAATTCAACTTAGGTTGGAAAGTAGAGAGGCAGGGCTTTCTAACCAGCACACTTGGGCATAATTTGCACTTCAAAAAGTACCTCAAAAGCACCTCCAAAGTGACGCAATGCATACAGTTTTGGGCGTGGCGCACAGAGACCCAAAGGCCAAAATCACTTCCGCTCCGTGAAATTTCGATTCGCGATTTTCTCCAAGTGGGCCCGTTCATTTACAATACATTTTCCCAACACCTAAGGAAAAGTTTAAAAATCATTTTCACTAAAGGTTGGCTTCTATCCAAGTGGCAAAAGGAAGGCGAGCAGTCACCCAAAAAATCTGCGCTACAGTTTTGTTATTTTTGTAACGTTGCACCTGTCACTAATGGTTGGCTTTTCATTTCCTATTTGTAATGATTTAAAAAACTCCCCAACTTTGGGTCGTTCCATTTCCTGATGGCAAAGTCTATTTATTGTATGAACAACCATTTGCAAAAGGTTGGTTGGAATTTCTGGGAGACTGTGGGAGAGAAACTCAGTTACTCATTGTACATTTTGACAGAGAATTAATGAAAGGTTGCGGCTCTGGTTCATGAGATTCCTGTGGTGTGATTTTAGCAAATGTATTTTCTTTCTGTTTCATATGTATTTCGTTATGTTTCACAGTTCATTCATATTCATTTCCAGTGAAAATTTCTAAGTAAGAAAAGGTAGAATTCATGTTTATTGCTCTGCCTTTGGGAAAGTTTCATGTTCTGTGTTCTTCTTCTGTTGAAAAGGATTCATGTATTTATGCCCTTTTCACCCTCCTAAACAATCTTCCATTTCTCATTATTTCAAATTTAATTGCTAGACTTTCTGCCTGTCTTGCCTCATGAAGTAATCTATGCCTTTGTGTTAAATTCTCTGCTCATGTTGTTCTTTGGTCCTATACATCCCAGAAAACTCAGTCATTTATCAAAAATTGCCTCTTGTTCCATATCTATTTACCTAGCCTAAAATCAATATTCATTGTAAGTCATCTCAGACCATATTGTTATTTATTCACTGAGCGTGACACGGAGAGAGCCCTCTCCCGTTCTAGTAGGGTAGCTACCAGACTGAGCGTGGTTTGTGGTTACCCTGAACTTTGCCTTCTTTCAGCCTAAGGCATATTTAGTTGCTAACATGACCAAATTTGGGAAAACGGGTCAGTACAAAACTAATATGGCCCTTTCTAAAAAAAACCCATATTTCGGATTTTCTAGATTCTTTTCCATTTGCCTGAAACATCCAATGCAAAACTTTCGCTTCTTATTCCAACGAATTTCTGAGTTGGCACATTTAATGATGAGCTAGAGATAAAATCTGCAATCTGAAAAATATCTTGGAGGCTAAAATGGTGAGTGATGTTACAACAAATTTATAATAAATCATCATTGGTAAAAACATGCATAATAATCAATTTATTAAAAGTAAAAGAGAAGAAATAATATTTATCCATAAGAGCATAAAAAATTATAAAATGGAATTATATCATAAAGTATGATAAATGACGTGATAAATAATGGTAAAAATGGATGAAATAGGTGTTAAAGAGTGATAATAATAATGACAAACTAGCGGCCCAACACTTATCTTTTTACCCAACTTATCTTTTCTCTCCATCTAATCTTATCTTTCTGCACAACATAATATTTCTCTCCCATTATGTTGTTTCCCATGAGGCAATATTTCTCCTGGGAACTAGGGAATAATGTGGGAAGGAGAATTCAGAAAAGTCCACCGTATAGACTTAACCACTTAACAAAGTCTTGGATAGCAAGGCAACCCACATCACTCACATGAATTTTCCCATAATATTCCCAAAAGGAATAATATATTTATTCATCATAAATATTTACATAAATCAGTCTACTCAAGTCATGGCCCTATTAGTGTCGGTATCTTCATCCCTCCATCAAAGATCAAATCCTCTTATTGCATTGCATAGTATGTGTCCCGCCCAATCAGCTGCATTCCATTAGGAGCATGGATCATCTGGCGATAGTGGCTTCTTCTACAGTTTCCCTCATGTCATTTACCTGTTGGCTCATGTTTATTCATCGAAAATTATATACAGTCACCTTTTTGTCTTAAAGATTGCAAAAGTCTTTTCTAGGGTTTCATTGTCATTTAGGTCTAGGGTTTCATTACGATTTCATCAAAAGGGTTTCAAAATGTCCAATAATCGCCAGCAGGCACGTGAGGAGGTTCCAGTACCAATAAAATTCATAATCAAGTGCTCAGAGATGTGTTTTTCCTCAAAACAGAGTTTTGAGGAAAAAACAGAGTATTTTAACTTTTACTGTACAAATTCATGTAATTTTATTTTCTTCATGTGTAAATCATTTCATCTGTAACTCTGGTCACTTTCCTTAGCCCCAGTAACTCCAACCCCCTGCAAAGCAAACCAAACACAAGTCATTCAGTTCATCACAAGCTCTAATAAAGTGAAAAAGCTCAAAACAGAGTTCAAAATAAAGTCATTTTCAAAACATTGTAAAAGTGGGTTTTATAAACCAAAAAATTAAAACCTCCTTGTATATAAGTCATTTCTTTCATTGAAAGGCTCAATTGAATTTCAAAGACAAAGTTGGGCAAAGCAAAGTCGTGATTGAGAGAAAGTAAGACAAAGTTGAAGAAATTTGCTAAAAATCAGAGGCGCGGCACACTGGGCAGGTCGCGTGGCGCACATAGCAAGCACGGCGCACTAGGCAAGTGGCACAGCGCATAGGGCCGCGATCTCCAGTTTAAATTTACACGGGCGCAATGCACACACAGGGCGCGACATGTTGGGTTTGATGCACGACGCATAGAGTTGGCAAGCCCGAAATCTTCACCAACTCAATCCAAATTGCCTAAAATGCTTAGATCCTCATTTGTGCAAGTAGGTTGAGCCTCTATCACTGCTTTTCATCCAATTTTGGTGGTTGTTTTATGGTGGTTATCTTATGGTGGTTGGCTAAGAAAATCAAACCCTACCTCTCTCTCCAAAGAAAACAGTGCTAGGGTTTGTATCAATTATTTGGCTGCCAAGTCATTCCCTCATCTTTCCATTCCGTCACTCCATTTTCCCTCATTTCCTTATTCCCTAAACTCACACATTCTTAAAACATCATCTATTCCTATCCCAATTCCCATTCCCCCAACTCCTAAATACAAATTCCCAAACCCTAGTGGTATACCCAAAACTCCTAAATTACTCCCTAAATCCCCTGTTTCCCTAACTAAACCCTATCCCATCAAGTCCCAAAAATCCCTTATTTTTCCCTCCCTCTACCGTCCTTCGTATCACTTTTCCCTTGGTGGCAGGAGTCAAAAACATCATAAATCACCTACTTCTCATCAAGACAGCTCATCCACTAGCAGAGATGGAATCTGATCCCTCATATGATGATTAAGAGGAGACACACGGTGACTCACCTACAAAGGTACATGCACTTAGGAGGCCTCATAGAGCTGGAAAACATATTAGAGAAGAACCAACCACTCTTGCTGAGTTACAGGCCTGCCCTCTTGCCATCACTTGTTTTCAGCACCAGTCCTGCTATGAATTGTGTGAGAAGGTTGCTAGCATTCAGTTTCACCGTGAGCTGGCTCGCTTGTTTGTGCGTTATTTACATGATGGTCAAGCCACTTTAGCTGTTGCCACGTTCACTTTAACACCAGAATCTATTTCACTAGCAACCGGCATTCCTAACATAGGAGAGCAATGGAACAAGAGGCAGCAAATTGATAGGCAGCATTATGAACCATACATAAAGCCCAATTATTTGAGACAGCTTAGGAGAGTTTTTCCTTTTCGATACCTCAAAGATTCATATGCTCCTTTAATGAAATTGATAATGAAGTATTTTAGCTGTGAGGGCCGGTTTTCCCGTTTATATGCCTATCATATCCGGCTGTTGATGCATTTTACCAGGGTGAGGATGATGAATATCCCTTACTTCATGTGCCGAAATATTGAAAAGATGACCACTCTAGTTCAGCACAAGACTCCTCAGGAGCAGTTCAACAGTATATATCATTTTGCTCTCATTAAAATTGTGGTCATCCATCAGCTTGGCTTGCAGGGCATCACTTGGGATGACTTCGTTTCTCGTGAATTTTTCACAGCTCCTCAGAGACCTTCAAAGGCTTTGCATGAGACAGGTGGACCTTCTTATCAGCATGAGGGTCATGAGACACAGACCGCTAGTATGTCAGTGTTTATCACTTATCAGAAGGGCACTAGATGGTTGTTCGCAGCAGCAAAGCGAGTATTATTTCCACCTGAGGTGGAAGGGGTCTCGCTTCCATCATCAGCACCACATGTTCACGACAAAGGTAAGAGGCCTTTACAAGATGAGGGGCCTTCAGGTGAGCGGGACTTTATTCTCATTGAGGGTGATGATACCGATGTGGGCCCGCAAAGCACAAATCTCAAATAAATCATCCAAGAGCAGCAGGCAGACATCAATGCCTTGTCCCTCAACTTGGAGAGGACTAAGTGGATTATAAAGTACCTGGAGCAAAGGAATAAGCAGCTTGAAGATCAGCAAGCGATTATGGAGTTCCAAAACATTCAGGAGAATCGCCAAGTTGCCCAAAGGAGGAGGGTGGAATTCACTTCACTTGAGCAAGAGATCAATGTCAATCGGGAGTCTTGGCTTGAAAGGGTCAATATCCACTTAGAGAGGTTGTTGAAGAAGGCCAACAAGGAGAAGGCATTGTTGAGACATATGGCATATCATTATATGGCGAGAAACAAATTTTGTAAGGCGAGAATTAGGAGCTTAAAGGCAAAATTGAAGAGGGCATCAAAGAGGCGAAAGGAGCATGATCGCCTTCAGATATTGGCTGAGGCTTCCTTAGCCCAACAACATGCTTGATGGAGACGACTCAGCGCAAATTTCAAAAAATTTGGGGCACTTTTTTCATTTTTGAAATTTTTGGCACAAAAAACAGGATTTTCTGCTCTATGCATCGCGCCACGTGGGGCTCGCTTTTGATGGGAGCCTCCAAATCACAAAAACTCAGCATTTTTGGATTTGGCATGGAAACATATGCTTTCCTACCAATGTCCAATAAATTTGGACAGGTTTTGAGCCCTCAAAAAGGTCAAAAGCACTCAAAAAATGACTTTACTGCCCCTATTTTGACACACAGGAAGCAGTCTTGGGAGATTTTATTTTTGACAAGTTAAATGGAGGCCAAATTGACAAATTACACTTGGGTTGGAAAGTAGATAGGCAGACCTTTCCAGAAAGCACACTTGGAGTGAATTTGAACACCGGGAAGGCCTCCAAAAGTGGGTCCAAACAAGCGCTACGCATAGAGAATCAAGCGCGGCGCATAGAGGAAATTTGGCCCAGTTTGACCATAAATACTCTGCTTTTCGCCTAACTTTTGCCAGTTTGAATTTTTCATCTTTTTATTGTCAAATTTGTGATTTAATTTCATGTACATTTATGGATCATGATGTAAATATGTCAAATTTTCACTTAGGAAGGTAGATTCATCTGTTAAAAAGTTGTTTGAAACTGAATGAATCAATTCCCTTGTTTCTAGAGGCATGTTGTTCCACTGCCTAATTTCTAGTTCTCAGTTTAGAATTAGTTGGAACAGCTCCTAAACATGTGAGCTGGACCCCTAGAGGCTAGGATAAGCTATGGTTTGTCTATATCTTATGTTTTTCAGTCATTAGCATGGTTGGACTCTTGAGAAAGTAAGGAGCTTCATTGTACACTCATATCAGCATTTTGGCTAAGGAATTGAGACCAGGGTTTGCAGCACTCTTTGGGATCCCTGTGGCATGTTGTTTTGGTACAGTGCTTTCTTACGTATTTGTGCATTTACTTATGTGTTATCTATGTCATTATCTCTCTTATTTCTTCTTAGCTAAATCAAACAAGAGTGAAAGTAGAACCCATTGAAATTGCAGTGCTCTACTTGAGGTTTTCTTTAGTTTCTTGATGTTTTCAGCTGTTTGGAGAGGATCCATGGTTTCTCTTCCCCTCTTCAACTCCTCCTCTGTCTAATCCCTCCATCTCATTCGATTAAAGGTGCCAAATTTAGTTTCCTACCTTGCCCCATTGAGATCTCTGCAGAGCTGAGCCTCATTCCCTGCACCCAAGATCTTCCTTATTCATTAGAGCCAGCAAACACATCATTTTATCCAATCAAACTCTTTGCACTTATACCTAGCCTAAGATCAGTAGTTAAATCAGTCATCTCAAGCCTTTAGTGATCATAATTCGCTGACATTGACCCGAAGAGAGCCCTCTCCCGACCTGGTAGGGCTAGCTACCAGGTTAAGCATGGTTTGATGTTGGCCCTGGATCATACCTTTCTCAACCTGAGGTAAATCTAGGCTCTAACAGGCCCCACGACCAAATAGACAAACAATATTTACAATTAAATATAAAATAATCATATGTGTAAAAGCAAGTGTGTTAGGGGTATTACAAATACTTGGCCTCAAAGGTAGCATTCTTCCTTGCGATCGAAGTCGCTTGAATAACTGGGAAAGGGAGAGCGCCCCACTTTTTTAACCCCTTCTTTTTATACAATGTTTATAGAAAAATCTCCACAAATATACCTTGTCTTAAGGACTTTACACCATAAACTTTCACTAGACTGGCCCATACCTGAATCGAATATTGACAATTGAGGAAGAGATGCTTATTAATTCCATCACTAACTCAACATGATATATAGATACTCAAACCTTATTTCTCTCTTTTAATTAATAAACTCTAGGTAATAGCTTTACCATTAATTGTGTGCCACATAACAAGTTTAGTATTGGCAGAAGCTACTATCTTTCATAGTTTTTCCCACGACCACTTGGAGTCACCCCCATTTCGATTGACAATTGTCGATAGCTGATTTCTGTAGTGTAATTTCCTCCTTCACCATTGTAGATCCAAATCAAGGAGTCATTATCATCAATCAAGTGAATATGAGATTTATGTAATTCATCTAGAAAAGAGTTCCAAAGTGGGACATTGCCTCTTTCCAAATCAATACCTTCAATAGAGAGACAACCATGTTTCATATAGAGGTCTCTTTGGGCTTAGCTATAAGGTTCAATGTTGCTCTCCCCAAATTATGAAGCAAAATAATGATTGCCTCTAGAAGGAAGATATTTTGATTACAACCCATGATCGCTTCCTTTCCCACTCTAACATCAAATCCGTCACCTATCTTCCAAGCTAGAAAAGGTCCAAGAATAGTAAAATCCAAGAACAAGGCCTTTCATTGATTTTATGGAACATATATTAAGAGGGATGGTACTATAAAAAATGGATGACATCCCATACCATGAGCTTTAAATTATAAGAATCATTATGTATCCCATGGACTATTGTAATTTACATGTCTATGTTCTTAAAAAAGTATGTAAAGCATGCAATATTCTAAATTTAGAAGAAGAAAAAAATTGAAGGACCTATTTTAATGAAAGTTGTGCTTCTATTTTGCTTTGGCACAATGGTGTAGTTGCTTAGACCATATGCACTAATGCATTGTATTTTGATGTGCACTAAAGGGGATATCATGCTAATTTAGCATTAGTGAAATAATAATTGTGTTGGGTTTGCACACCTATTTTCAATGAAAATTATTTTTATGATACAACTAAGTTAATAGAGTGCACCGATGCAGTTAAATTTGATCGATGAACCACATGTCAAAAATAGTTTATAAGAAAATAGACAATTCTTTTTTCATCATTGCATCAAAAAATCAAACCAAAAAAAGAAAGAAAAATGGATAGAAATTTTCATTTTGTAAAAGTGACTTAAAGAAAACCCTTAACCATAATCCATTGTTGTGCCAAAATTTAGGGGGAGACTTTTGTAAGAGAGATTTATTAGTTAAGAAATTGGAGTAGAGAAATATTTATGAAGGGTAGAATTTGTAAGAGGTCACCCTAGGACTCATACGAATATGTAAAGGATAGATTCAAGTATGTAACTTTATTCTCTTATATCAACAAATAGAAGGTTTGTGTACTTGCCTCCAATACTTAAACCCTACCTTTGTTGTTACTTCCATTATGTTTCATGTCATTGCAAACCCTAGTTGCAAGGGTTTAGCTTCTACAATGAGAATTGTTTTATTTAAGTTTTTGGTATTTCTAGGCCTTGGTGGTTATTTTTATGTAAATAATATTTTAATGGATTAGGGCCCCTCATTCCATTGGATTCCAAAACATGTCCTTGTTAAGAATTTTTTTGGATGTATAATGGAGACTATGTGAAAACATGTAGTGATACATTTTTACTTTATAGTGCACTACTTGGCCTTACTAATTATTTAAAAAGAAAAACAAAACGGTTTTGAGTTTGGTAGTGTATTTTGTATAATAAAGCTTCATTCTTGCCTTATTTACTATATATCACATTACTTAGCATTATCAATTTTAAAAATATGTTTTTTTGTTTTATAGTGTATACTACATATGACCAACGTGTTGTTAACTTTAAATAAACTAGTTAGACTTATTATTTTTTTCTTTTTTTAGTCGAGGTGGGGGGAGGGTGTGGGGTGTTAGTTTGAATGCTCCATACACAATGAAATGCACCAGTACATATGACTATACAATGTACCTTAACTATACTAAAAGTAGTTTTAGGCTAAAATTCTTTGCTTAAGTTGTAAAACATATTACATAATTTGTATACTTCAATGTCCAAGTCTTTTTATTTGTAAAAATCCCCCCTAACAAAAATATGGAGGATGTAAGTGATGATGAATTGGTCCCCAACTCATTTGAAGTGGTCTTGGAAGTTGATGATAAGGGACAAACTTTTATAAAACTATGAGGGACATAATGGAAAATGACATAGTATTTCCATGTGTAATACAAAAATCAATCTAGTGAATCTAAGAATCAAATTATATTTCAACTATAGCAAACCATTTTGAAGAAAAGGTCAATGGGATTTGTGCGACTTACAATACCAAAATCATATAATAACCAAAATAAATTACTTAGAAAGTATTATTATCAAACATGTTTTCTATAGTATGCAAAGATTAGTAAAAAAATTGTTTAATTAATATTTCTACTATATTTATTTCCATATAAATAGTAATCAATTTGTATTGAGTTTTTTCGCTTAAGTGAAATACATAATGAGAACAATAAAACCAATAAATGAGAAACAAATGTTCAATGCCAAATCAATTTTACTTAGATAATACAGTACATTATATATTACATTCTGTAATAATCACCTTATAATGGTATAACCTCAATACATAGCTACATACATGACATAGAGGATAATAGATAGCTACATACATGGGACTTATGATAAAGAATATATCTCATAGCCTAAATAACAGTGGTAGATGAACTTAGGATTAGTAACACAAAGGCTAATAAACCCCCCTTCATTATAAATCCGAAAAAAGAATATTAGTTGGATAAGAAAGACTAGTGCAAAAGATGATAACATATTTGAGTTATCAACTTCAGATTCATGATCTAAAATCTCATGAGTCTCGATGAAGATCCACCTAAAAAACCATGAAAAGTGGATTTTAAATTATAAGTCTGGAAAATGTATTATGCAACAAATGATTAAGATAACCTTTAATTGTTTATTGATTAAAGTAAACCCTAATAAGAATTCAAATTGTTGCTAGTTCAATATATCCCAAATCCTAAAATTATTCCTAATCCAATGCACAAGTGAAAAAAAAAAGATTAACTTGTCCTTTATTAGGTCCTACTTTTGAAATCCAAGGACCATCAAGTGAACAAAGATGTTCATAATTTTTATTTTTTTATTTTTATTTTGAAAGTGAGACATTAGAAAACTAATAATCCTACTTATAAAGGAAAGTTTCAATTAGCATACTTTTCCTATATCATATAAAAACTATGTTAAAGATCTTACAAATGATTCAACCATAAGTGAACAATAATCTTGTAAAACAAATGTTGAGAAGTAAACTAGGTGAATTGTTGGTACTACCTCAATCTAAAAACAAAACTTTTGGGAAAAATGGTAAAAATCGTTTATTCACAATTATGCAATAATTAACTAAATCCTCGAACTCCAAAATGATAAGTAACCCATCCATACAAATATCCTAAAAATCCCTAAAAGCATCCATCAAAAAATCATGCTAAAAATATCATTCATACTGATATCCTCAAAAATGCAAAGTGTTGAATTTTCTCAATAGCTAATATTTAATGGTCAAACTAAGCAATCCAAAATATTATTCATATCAATATCCTCAAAATGCTTAAATCCTCAAAAATGCAAAGTTGAATTTTCTCGATAGATAATATTTAATGGTCAAACTAAGCAATCCAATATCCTCAATATTATTGAATCTGTTAGCACTTGAAATTTCACCTCAGGCTGAGACAGGCAGACATCAAAAGGTAAAGATCCTTCATTTACTTCAAAATTTGCTGCACTTTCCTCATCAATGTCATAGCTGATATGTGATGGCTGAACATTGTATTCAAGCTGCTGAAAATGAACTTTTTCCTCCCTAAACTGCTGTTGATTTTGTCTGCAAGATAGCTTCTTTTGGAGAACATAATATCATCATACTGATCATACTGAGGCAAATCATCAGTATTTAACATATCATCAAGCTACAGGTCTATCAACAGTTCTCTCTCTTCCCAATGATCTATAAACAATCACATGACTACTGGGATAAGCAAAACGTTTTGGATAGCAACTCGTTCTTCTTCAAGTAGTGAGCCATTAGCTGACATCGATCATCCTTGCATTAATCTTTTCCTCATCTTTTCTATTGCACTTACCAACTGCAAGCTTTATCTCTAGATGTGTTATTCGGCCGGATCTATGTTTTTCACTCTCTTCCTTCATCCTGCCCTCGGATCAGCAGATGCGCCTCTCATTCACTGCACTGTTTTGTGCATCTCGTGAAGTGTGCGATATCCCTTTCTCTCAACTGAAACTCCATCTCCGGATCAAAGGCACCCGGATAGTGCAAGAGAGCAGATCTAGGAGTAGGCCTTATATCAGCTGGCATTGAATAATAAACTTGATTAAATCTAGCCGAAAGTTGTTGTACTGTCTCCCCTGGCAATCTTTTCAGCTGGTTATACTCTTCTACAATCAAGAAAAGGTTTTGTCCGATCATCCACCTGTCGAGAAAAACTTTGACAAACTGCTGGCAATCTGAGATGCTCGCATCAGGCAGGGTTTTGAACCAACTCTTCCCTTTGGCTTGCAAAGAAAGAGCAAAAAGCCTAATACTAACATCTTCTGCATCAACTTCAAAAAGGTCTAGAAAATTCTCAACATTCTGCACATGTTGCTCAGCGTTGACATTCTTACATTCACCATCAAACCTCGGCAAGTATAGATCATACTTTTTGGGGAAAGCATGAAGAACAGAAGGTAAAACAAGAGGTTTATACCGATCTGGAATTTTACAAGTTGTAGGGGCATGTACAGTAGGTATAGAATTAGTCTTGATTGCTTGGGGCTCATCAATTTGAAGATGGTCATCACAAAATTCAGAAAAAGGATCTTGATCAAGCTCAAAGGCATGCAAATCTTTGGTTTTCACACTTTTCAAAGGGAAAGAATCAACTGCAGGCCGAGGATCTCTTCTCAAGCA
>APFE030806958.1:2097-17066 GCA_000404065.3 Pinus taeda | reverse complement strand
AGCCGACCTAACAATAATAATATAAAGCCACAAAAATAACAATAGAGGGATTCTATGGGGCACAGTAATAACAATATGGGGAGAATAAGGGCACAACAATATTAATAAGGGGTGCAACTACAATAGTAATGGGGTAATCACTAGTATTATAGGGACCCAACATTGACCCTTCTCAGTGCATGATATGTCCAGAGTTAAGATGGATCTCCATTTGTCCTAATGGTTATGAGGTTTGAAGTCCATAAATAAGGCATACATGTTGGAGTCTAGTTCAGGATTCTCATCTATACATTTACATATTACTCCTACATAATGGTTCAACACTTAATCATCATAACCAAATTCAATACTTTCCTACTTTTCAGTGATGTGGCCTATCATAAGAAAATATCATATTTTTCACATTAAATCACAATTAAGTGGAAAGTACCATTAACCAACATAGGTTATCCTTGGATTTCAACGCCTAGACCAAAACTTTGCCATGTTTCCAAAGGGTCAGATCACAGTTGCTTGCTTATTCCATGAACACTTGATCTCTTCAATTTATTCGATAGACTTTTATGGATCTAATGGAGAAAATACCCTCTTTAAATACAATTTGACTCCAACCTGCTACTTTACCTTATAATTATCATCTATATGTTTACCAGTAAATGGTGAGTAGTGGATTTACAATGTAATACCCCTTATTATCCTAATAATAAATAATAAGAATAATAATAACAGCAACAACAACAATAGGTGTTTGAAACCCAGGTAGGTCAACGCGGGGATGGATCTGTGGTGGCTTTATGCCACATGAAACTATGTAAAACTGAATCTGTGGATCTCCCATTTAACAAAACCTTTAGAGTTTATGGCATCGTCAGTTGTATGGCTTGCATGGAAAAAACATGGTTGGGTATCTTTTTCTTGTACATGGGGATGTGGAATGGGTAAAGATGGTCTCGTGACTTGAGAAATATGCAGACAATGCCATGAAGGGCTCTCGATCCACGAATCTCCATAGGCATAGTTTCATTTCTAAGAATGGATGTTTGAACAGGAGCATTTTTAGTAGATTTTATTCACAATGAGGATCTGCCTTCCTATGGGTTTCCTCAATTTCTTTTAACCCCTAACTTGGACAAAAGATCCATGGAGAAAGAAAAATATTAGATCTTCCTCAAAAACATTAATGGGAATATCTCTATTTTTTGGATCTGGGGTTCATATCTAGGGGAAAAACTGAAGCAAAGTATTGAAAACATTAAAAAAAAAAAAAATCAATGGACTTTAGTGGTTCGGATCTAGTGGTTAAAACAAAGCTCTTTATCACCCCATGGTTCCCAGATTTCATTGCCATAAGTATGGTGGTAACAACAATGTCGATTTGGGTAAGGTTACCAAACCTTCCTCTTCACTTCTGACACCATTAGGTTCTGTAAGACATTGGAAACTTGCTTGGAAAAATCAAAAGCAGGATCTTGATAAAAACAAAAAACAAAAAACAAAAACCAAATCTTCACCTTTGCCAGAATCTGTGTAAAGATAGATCTTAGCAAACATCTACCTAACCGCATCTGTCTAAAATATAAAAAAAAATTAGTGGCCTCAAGTCTTAGATTTTGAGATCATGACATTTAGATGTCAATTGTGTTTTCAAATAGGACACTTGTAGAACACTTGTCCACAGGAAAAAATACTCCCAAGAAATAGAAAGAGGCAGGATCACAAGCCAAAAGGATGGCAAGTATTTGATCCTTACCTTTTTTGAGAAGAAGAAGAAGAGAACATGGCAGAAAATTCAAATAAGGAACCACATGAACAACATGGTAACTAAGTAGAAGGAGGAGGTGTGGACCAGAGAGGAATGAAGACCCAGATTTAGAAGGGTATTGAAATGGTAGAGATCAAAGCAACCGAGAAGTAGAAAGAGGAAACACAACAAATCAAACAGGGGGTATAAAGAGAACCCGTGTATCTGAGAGTTTTGACTTAGATAATGAAGCCCTTAAGTAGGCAATTGAGAATGAATTAGCCATGTTAGTAGTTGAACCCTCCCCAAAGGGTTTGGCAAAAGGTTCAAAAGAAGAAAGGCAAAAAGGGGACAATGAGTGAATATTATCACACTTAAACCACATTAAACTTTATGTAATTTTTGCACTGTTTTTTTTGTATATTGCACATTGGTCGAAAGTATGACTTAACTAAATGATTAATAGCATCTACAAAATGTAATTTTATTCCTTGGTTTTAGGTTGAATAAAATTACGATTTTTCCTCGAGTCAAAAAATAAAATATAACAATAATTAAAAAAATAAACAAAGTGAGAACAATAACTAATAAATAATAGAGTGAAGTTCATAACAAATAAATACAGGAAAAAATATAAGAATAGTAAGAATAAATTTATGGAAAAAAAAAGTCAAATTAACAAAGGGTAATAGTTGCAAAGCAGCTAGTCCCTACTATTAGACCATGATTTATAATTTTGTTTTGAAATTTGATAAGAGGGGAAAATTGTGCTACAATTTGTTCAACCAATCATAGGATTTCAAAATTTCATAGAAGAGTAAGACATGCAAAAAGTTACATTTCAAAGGCAAAGACGACATACTACAATAAGCTAGCTATAAATTTATTTATAGGGTTCGTGCAGCTAAAAACATGGAACAAGAAGCACAACATATGGATGAAAAGCATGGAGTATTAAACATAAATTAATTTTTGTGTTTTCACTTGGTAAGAATTGGAGAGGAATTTATACTTAGAAGATAAACTTTAAATTTCTCGAAATAAAATTTATTAATTCAATTAATGGAAATATGTTTGTGCATATACTAATGTCTATAGGCCTATGTGATAAGTGTCCCCACTTGAAAAATCTTACTAAGTCTAAAACAAGTAGAAGTAAGGTATGTGTGGAGTTAAAGACTATGTGAAGCTAAAATCTGTGTGGAAATAAAGTATGTGCAAAAGTAAAGTTCACAATATTTGATGTTTTATTTTATTTGATTTGGTCTCATACCTAATATATTGGGAGAAGTTAAGGCATATAATGCACATGCTAAGGAATTAATAAATGTCATGTTTATATGATTTCTCTAGTTGTAGAATTCATTTTTGGGTTACATGGAGAGAAATGAAGGTACTTTGATGCATATAAAACAAATATAGAGCCTAAAGTGGTCAATTCGGTTTAAATTCACATTAATTATTTAATTGGAAGATTTTATTAAATTTGATATAGTCCACACATAAATATTTCCAATGATATTTGTATAAAAACTAAGTGTAAGGTGAGCAATGACACTCTCCCTCATTTAGTGGACATGTTTCCTTTTCCTTCTATATTTTTGGTTGGCTAGAGTTATTCCATGTGCAAAAAAATATAGTATGTGTTAGGTATCTATAATACTAGTGCATCCCCCTTATTGTCCTTATTGTTATTGTTGTCCCCCTGTAGCCCCCATATTGTTATTGTTGTCCCCATGTAGCCCCCATATTGTTATTGTTGTGCCCTTACATTATTATTGGTATGTAGGCTCTGAGTATATTGTGACTTATTAGACTCCTATATATACAAAGGAGGTTGTGTCATTTGTATCATCCAACAATTGATCATTTATGTAATGTAAAGGAGGTTTCCTCCTCAAAGAGGATAATTTTTAAATCTTTGATCTATCTATTTGTGAGCTAGTTGCATAACATTTGGTATCGGAGCTTTGGATTTTAGTGTTTCGCTACTTCAAATAGGTCATCGTGGAATTTTAGCTATTTTTTTTTCTACGAAACTTCAGAAGCTGAAATTTCAACCACATGGATCATAAATCTTGATGAACTTTGTGTACGAATTTCAGTTCTTGTCTTGCTATATTTCGGAGATATGATCCAAGGAAGTTAGGATTTGTGCAGGTTCCAGAATTCCATCTCAAACAGGTGACCTAGGGAAAATTGTCATAGCTTTCTCTTTGAGCATCGGAATTGAATTTCATAAAAAGTGATGGAAAGAGGATAGGTTGTAGTTTTTTTGGTATCATATTCAAGTTCGAATGTCAAAATAGTGACACGTGTCACTTTGTACAAGTTCACTCTACTTAACCAGTCTATAATCAGGTCATCATGGGAGATTGGGCATAACTCTTTCTTGAAGAATCCAATCTTGGTCTGACTTGTTGGGTTGGAAAGAAGACTCAGAGGGCTACTACAAACAAAATTCCAGATCTTGGAGATTCGCAATTATAGAGATACAATAGCTGCAATATCTAGCTCCTACGAAGTAAGAAAAAGGTGTGTATTTTTTAATTTTTTTTCAAAAACTTTTGTTTGAAAAAATAATTTGAAGTGATTCAAGGGGCATATTGAAGCATCAATATAATTGTTTGATTCTAAAATGCCTCGAAACAAAAAATAATGGACGTACCTAGTAAGCAACCAGAAATCTCTTCTATGACACATGAAGAGGAGGAAGAAATGCAACATGATATATCAAATTTACGAGACCAAGTGCAACAAATTTTGCTCTCGCAAAAAGTAACAAAAAATGAATTGGAAGCCATGATGAATGTTAAGATAGATGGTATAAAAGGTGACATGGGAGTTAATATAGATGGTATAAAAAGGGACGTGGGAGTTTTGAATGATGGTTTAAAAACAAACATAGAAGTAATGATGAATGTCAAGATCGAGGGGTTGAAGGAAGGTTTGGAAAAGTTGCTAGAAGAAAGCCTTCCCAGTGGTGACAAGGAAATCCATGGAAATCATGATGAAGACAAAAGGAATATGAATTACAATTTTAGAGACTTCAATGTGGGGTTTAAGGACCACCACATTCCAAATATAGATACAAGGAAGTTTGATGGGGAGGATCTAGTGACTTGGATACTATAGATGGAGAAATATTTCAATCTATAGGATGTGAAACCCACACAAAAGTTATGTATTGCACCTTTATATTTAGAACCCAATCAATTTGTATGGTATAAATGGTTTTTTTCTCGTAAACCACTTGTCATATGGTCAATTTTTACAAAGGAAATGATAACATATTATGAAGATACAAAGAGCAACACCTTCTTTAGCCAATTGATAAATCTCACACAAAAGGGTTCAATGGCGGAGCATATTGAAGACTTCCAAAAATTGAAATTAGGGTAACTGATATTCCAGAGGAGCATAACATTGATGTCTTCATAGGGACTTTAAAAGATAACATCCAACATGAGGTTCGCCTTTGGGAACCTGATTCATTGGAGAAGGCATTCAAGGTGGAACGAAAAGTTGAAAGCAAAATTATGGCAACAAGGAAGTCTAACACTCACGACTATCAAGATGGAAGTGTTTCTTCTCCTAGTCTTCCACAACCTACAAGGTTAACACCACAAAAATTGAAGGAAAAAGGAGCAAAAGGGCTTTGTTGCTGTTGTGATAGCAAATACACTAATGGTTATAAGTGTGTTGAGAATAAATTATTCTACATAGATTGTGAAGAGGAGGAAGAAAATGAACAAGAAATGTCAAAAGAGGATGATATACACCAGGAACCAACCCCAGAGAAAGAAGAAATGAATTTGACCATATCTTGTAATGCATTGGTAGGAATTACCACCCCTCAAACTCTCAAGATAGAAGGATATATCAAGAAGAAAAAGGTAATAGTGTTGTTTGATTCAGGTAGTACCCATAAATTTATTCATTGTAAGATAACCAAGGAATTGAATTACTTCCTATATCTAGCACCAGAGTGTCAAGTGACGGTTGCAAATGGAGGAATATAAATAGCTATGGAAAGTGCCATAATATCAAGTTAACCATGGGGGAATATGTATTGAATAGTCCAATGCTTTCCATTCCAATGGGTGGTGTTGATGTTGTACTAAGAGTCCAATGATTACAATCTTTGGGGACATTAGCTTTCAATTTTCAAGAACTTTTTTGTTGGAAATACTAAGAGGGGGGTGAATAAGTATTTCTTTTCAATTGTTATTTTTACCAGTTAGATCACTTATAATTAGAACACAAAATGAACAAAAAGAATAAATACTTTTATTAATCTCTTCTTTACAATAAATTCAATACAATAATGTGTAGGACTCCAAACCTAGATGAAGAAACCAATATTTGATCTCCCAGGCTCTAACCTGTAGTTTTCCAAGCACAGACTTAGACTTCCCAAGGCTCCAACCTTGTCACTTTAAGGCACCAACCTCTAGGGCTCCAACCCTATCTCTGGTATAGGCTCCAACCTGGTCTCTTTAGGACTCCTATCCTATCAGGCTCCAACCCTATCTTCCAAGGTACCAACCTTGTCTTTATGAGGGTCCTGCCTCTAGGGCTCCAACCTTCAGCTTCAATTTGTCAAGATAGGTTTAATGATTCTTCACGACTCACAATATCTTCTTCAATGAGCCATGTTTAGTTTCAATAATTCCTCCTCCAAATTACGTCATCAATGACAACCTTGTCTTATCATGAAAGTGTCACCACTGCTCTTCATGGTCTCCAAACAATCTCTCCAAGGTCACTCCATGAGGGCTTCAATCAAGGTCTCCATTGATCTCCACAAATATTTAATACGCTGCTTCATAAAGTTCTTTAATACTCTAGCTATCTAGCCTGCTCCAAAGAACCGATCTGCACACCAAACTCCAAAGGATCTTCAATAATGCTAGATATGCTTCCAAACTTCTTAAGTCATCAATAGTCCTTCAACAAGACTTAACAAAGCCTTCAAAACGGTGTAAAATATTTTCAATCACTGCTCAAATATGATGCCAAAAACCATTATAATAATTTTGTCCTCCAAACAGGTCTAAGACTTATTTAATCAATTGAGTTACCATAAGAAGAATGTCCACACATTGAGTTGTAATGTCTCCTTAACAATATAGACTATTGCAATAACAACAGTAATCTACAAGCTATAGAACATAGTTCCTCTAAGTGACCGTCTCACTGATCCAAGCCTTGATTCCTGGCCTCAAAATCCAAGCTACAAATTTGAGCCCCTTTTTTTGTGATCACGGGTTCGATGTACCACAGATAGGACTACAGTTCGAGCTTCCAAGCCAATGAGACATGTTTGAATTATGTCAATTCTTCCATAGGATTGTTCTATGTTCAATTATTCATGAGCTCTTTACTGTCTAGACTTTATGAGTCTCCACGGGTTTGAGTTATACTCCATAGGTATGAGGCAATATAGCACAAGTCAAGGCTGCAACAAGTTCAAAGGTGAATGAGCCTCAAATCAAATTTTTGATACCATAGGTCCAACTCAAATGATCTAAGTTGAATGTCTTAAGTAAGTGATACATTGAACTGTCCTTTAATACGAAATGAAAACCTGGGTGATTGTTCCTGTTTGCAGCTTCAAGGTGACACTGCAAATCCGAGGTTTTGTTTATAAATTTGAGCCACAATACATGATTTATCACAAGGCAAGTTTGAGCTTCACATGATAACACAAATTCGAAGAGGGTGTGAACATTAGGTCTGAGGTTACTTGTCTTGTCCACAAGTCTGAACTTGTGACTGTCCAGACACCAACAATCTGCAATCCAAACCTGATACTAGGCCTCCTCCATAGGTCAAAGTCTGCAGTCCTTCAGAAATCAATCACAAAAACTAAAAAATAATATTATCCCAAATAGAGTGATCTCTTTGATCTCCTCGGCCTCTATTCTGCCTCTAAGTTCTCCAATGAATTATTCACCAAGATTGATGGTTGAAATGAAGTGTTAAGACTTGTATTTATAGTGATTTCATCTATACATGAGGGGACAAGTCTCATGGTGAATAAGTCAACTTATATAGGTAGACATAGGTCGACTAGGGTGACTAATAAATTATATTATCTTAAAAATTCAATTTCTCCCAATCTAGAAGGAGTTAGAGGGTGTGTAATATCTCGTTGGAAAGGGCTTGACCTCTGCTACACTCCTATGCTGATTCCACCCTTAGATAAGGTCATTTGATTATCAATAAAATAATATTTGTGAAATTTCCATTATTCTTTTATTTATGGCAACCGTTAGGATTTTAGTTTTAGGCATTCAATGTTTAGGGCTCCTTATTTATAGAATTATGCCATCAAGCATATTAGAAAAAGGGATTCTTTAAAGGTATCATGGGCATCAAAAAGACTAGGGTGCATTTTCATATGTCTTCATGGGCATCTTCATTTAAGGATCCATCATCAATGATCTAAGGCTTTTCATGGACATTAGGGATAGGGCATCTTCATTAGGATTAGGGCTTCAGTAATGTATGTGAAGGTCTTCTTCATAGGCTTAGGTATTATGATTAATGGTCATCTAGGGAAACATAACGCATCATAAAAAAAATACATCACAAACAATGCCATATTGACATCAATGACAACCTTGACTAACATTTTCTTGAAATTTTTTTGGGAAGGAAAGGAAGTTGAATTAAGGGGTATCGCAGGGAAACCAAGAAATATAATTAACTCTAATGACATGAAAAAGCTTCCAAAGAAAGAATGATGGGGTGTAATTGCACAATTATGCTCACTAGGCGTTCAAACATCGAAATCATCTATTTGTAAAAATCTCCAAGAAAGTCTTGGATAATCATTCCAAGGTGTTTGAGACTCCCAAAGGCCTCCCACCTATTCGTGATTATGATCATGTGATTCACTTGATTCCGTGAAGTGTCCCTCCAAGCATCAAGCCTTACAGATATCCCTATTCCTAAAAGAGAGAAATTGAATGTATGGTTGCAGAAATGCTAGAGGCCATTATAATTCAACCTAGTCAAAGTTCTTTCTCTGCTCCAGTACTATTGGTGCACAAGAAGGATGGATCATGGCATATGTGTCCAGATTATAGGGAGATCAACAAGCTCACTATTTGATCCAGGTGGACCTTCAAAATGTACTATTGGCATGGTAAAATCTCAAACTCAAAGTGGCAGAATCTGGATAAACTTAGCATCGGATTGAAGTGCTCGTCATCTTGATTCCAACGGTGTAAATGACACTCGAATCTGAGTTCATATGAAGAAGTTAGAGCAAGTAAAAGTTCAAGTTTGAATTGTCTAGGTGGAAGGAGGAGATGATGTGGCAAAAGTCTCAGCGAATGGGAAAGTGCCAAGTGGCAGGCTGCCATTGGGTCCCGCATATCACATATCGCAGAAAAATAGAGGCCGCGGGTTAAGGAATCGATTCCCAACATTGACGATTTGCGATTGCAATATCATGGATCGGTGATGGACAAGTGTTTTAAGAATCAGCCCCCAGCAAAGCCAGTTGTGATGCGATAAAATCGTAATTGCATATCACAATGGGAGCATGGAGTATCACCTCGGCTATCACCGATTACGATTTGCGATGGGGGACTTTATGACCTAATATTTTTATACACTATATTTTATAACCCTGGTGGGTCCGCTACTATCGCAGTTTTATGGACTTTGATATCCTTCGAGGGAAAGTGTCGATTGCGATTTGCGATGGGAACTATTGGATGTGATGTTTTGCATGTTGTCTCCTATAGCTCGGTAGGTCTATTGTATTGCAGAGTGCTAGATTATTTGGGCTTGGGATTGTCAATCGATGGTTGGAAACATCGATAGTAAGAGCCGTCAGTTTCCACGCGTAGTTGAAGAAGTTTTGTGCCATGTCTGTAAGGGGTTTCACCATGTTTGTAAGGGTTGTTTCCATGATCTAAGATCCTTGATATTAGATCAAACTCGCCTGCTTAACTTGCTTTGTTGTTTGGAACTACCTGGGGTTTGAGGGATTTGTTGCCATGGTTATTTAAAGGACCCTTTTGTGTCAAAAGAGGGAAGAGAGGATTAGCTGATAGTTCAAAACATGGTAGGCAGCGACAGACCCTTACCTGGAAGCAAGGGTTGGAACCTTGCCTTAAGTAGCAGGGAGGTTCTAAGAAGTTGCAGAAGGCCTGATTATCCAAATTGGGTGTTTGGATAAGAACTTTTGCATGATTTTTCGCTAGTTCAGTGTTATTGTCTGTTTCTAAAGTTGGGATCTCCATTTGCCAGTTATCTTCCAGATTAGAGGTATAAGGATTTTTATGTAAAATTTTGCTTGTACTTCTCTCTTTCCATGCCATTTAATGAATGAAGGCCTCCCCACTATTGAGCAAGGCCCGAAGATGTAGTGCAAGTTGGATGAACTTCATAATCAAATATCTGTGTCTTGATCTCATGTGTGATTATGTCTCTTTTATCTTCATTTTATATTCTTATGTTCCATGGTTTCTAAGTGCGTTGTTATATGTAATTCTGATGCATCTATAAGCAAAAAAATCTTTGATCAAGTGGTATTAGAGCAAGGCTTAGTTGATACAAATTGCATGAGTATGCTAACCAGAGATCAGCCTCAAAGGACATACATCATGAAGAGGAGACATGGCAAATGTTGAAGCTCATTGGGAAGAGAAGCGATCTTGTGGTTGTTAAGAATTGCGAGCTTGAATGACCGAGTGTCCAGTTATGGAGAATGATAAAGAAATGCACAAGACCTTCCTATGAATGTCCAAAATGGTGGACATCATGTATGAAACATATGAGAAGGCAAGAGAGGAGGAGACAGAGAGATCGAAGAGGGATGTGCCATCCACATCTTCTGATGCTTATGCATTTTATTCCTCGCCTTCCTCGAATGAGGAGATTAACCAGAGGCTTCAAGAAGAGAACGTTGAATTAAGAAGGCTACTGCGAGAATAGAACGTTGAATTAAGAAGGCTACTGCGAGAAGAGAAAGAGGAGAGGCAGCGATTGCAGCTTCAGTTGCGAACCACATATGAGGCCTTAGAAGAGTTAAAGCACAACAACCAAAGTCTTCAAGCAGAGCTTGCTAGATTAAGGAGGCTTCTACTCGAAGAGGAAGAGGAGAAACAGAGGTTGTTACGCGAGTTGTAAGCTAAGGACAAGGCCTTGGAAAAGCTGCAACCTGACCCCTATGAGGTAAAAAGTAATTCTTCGACTTCATGTATTTTTCTTGATGATGATTTCACAGTTTTTGAAAATCATACCATAGGAATCGGCTCCAAACTGTTAAGTAGAATGCGGTATGAGGGGAAGGGCCTCGAGATTAATGGCTATTTGGTCAATTTAGTGTGTCCTAAATTGATGCATTTAATTGCCAATCCAGGATTCGTAAGCTGACGAAGTACGACGCACTATATGTGCAAGATAACCTATCACTTACTTTTTGTCGTTTTTGGGTTTTTATTTGTTTTAGGGGTTTTTATCTTGGTTGATTTTCTAATGTGAGATGGAAATTCTAAAAGACAAGTATGGATATAAATGTTCAAGGCAATGATGTCCTTTATAATGACTTCCCAAACTTCAAACTTAAAAAGGGGTTTAAAACATGCAATGACAAAATTAATTCCTAAAAGAAAATGAAAATGTGCCACTATACTAGTCAAACAAACTGTGAACTATTGATCATGAGACCCATTATCCTTGCTGCTGTCTAAATACAAAAGAAACTGTACTCAAAGAAATCCAAGAATTGCAAGCAAAGTAAATCTAAAATCAAATTACATCAACTCATATTCAGACCGCTCACCATTAGTCTCGCTATGGATTTCGGAGGTAATCATAAACAACTTGAACAATCCGATATCTAATTTGCAGGAAAATAAACTAATATCAAATTACACACTCATACTTCAATCCCTCACCATTAGTCTCGCTATGGTTTTCGGAGGTAACTAATAATGACATGAGCAATTTAACATCTAACTTGCAGAAAAATAAACTAATATCAAACTACACACTCATCCTTCAATCCCTCACCATTAGTCTTGCTATGGCTTTCGGAGGTAACTGTTTGGTCAATTTAGTGTTTCCTAAATTGCTATATAAATTGTCAATCCAGGAGTTGTAAACTGCTGAAGTGAAGTGCACTATATATGCAAGATAGCTGTTTTCTTATTTCTTTGTCGTTTTTTATTTTTGATTTGTTTTTGGATTTATCTTCTTGTTGATTTCCTAATGTGAGATGGTAATTCTAATAATCAAGTATGGATAAAAGTGTTCAAGGCAATGGTGACCTTTAAAATAATTTCCAAACTTCAAAGTGTTCAAAAGGTTTTCAAACTTGCAATGACGAAATCAATTACTGAGAGAAAATAAAGATGTACCTAAATTCTAATTAAACCAAACAGTGAACTAGTGACTATGAAACCCAGTATCCTCGCTGTTGTATAAAAAGAAAAAAAACTGAACTTAAAGCAATTCAAACACTGTAAGCAAAGTAAACTAAACCATATCACATCAACTCATTTTTGACCCCTCACCATTTGACTCGCTCTAGCTATAGGAGTTAATCATCAACAAATTGAGTAATTTGATATCTAGATTGCATAAAATAAAACTAAGATCAAACTACACATTCATTCTTCAGTCCCTCACCATTCGACTCGCTCTGGCTATAGGAGGTAACCGAAAATGATACGAGTAATCTAATCACTAACTTGCAAAAGTAAATAAACTAGTATCAAACTATACATTCACACTCAATCCCTCACCATTCGACTCACTCTGGCTATAGGAGGTAATTGAAAATAACATGAATAGTCCAATATCTTTCTTGCAGAAAAGTAAATGAACAAAGCAAAACTGAAAGAAATAAACAATGCTGGAACTAGAACTAAGAAAACAAATCAGCAGAAGGACAAGATAATTCCATCATGTCATTAGTCATAAAAAAGCTATGTGCACTTGCCCGAGCTATCTATTAGAACCTGAAATGAAAACACTGATCAGTTGACTGTCATTAGAAAGCATAAAAGAAACTATGAACAAAAAACAACATGAATACCATGAGCAAGATAATATATACAGGCAAACATCTATGGCATCAAGAGCGTAAATGAAGAAAACATGGAACTATACAGTAACTACAGAACCTTGGTGTATAGGGGCCCTCTGCAACCTCGGCCAATCAGAAATCAATCATGGATTTGAACTTAAAAGCAGTGTCTTCTCATATATTGAAATACAGTCATATCATAAGGATTAAGTCATGACACGATGGCTCGTAAAAACAGTCAAGGCTACATATCAAAAAGCTAGCATATACGCATACAAAGATGCTTTATTTATAGTAGGAAATACATAACTAATTCCTAAGGTCTGCGCTGGTAGACAGACACGTAAATGACCATATTCGGAAATCTAGCAGTATGGTAGCCGTGAGAAATAAATCCAAGGGGGGTGGCTTGTTACATTCGGTTCACGGGCAGTCCCCAGGTGTTAGCACACCTCCTGAGATTTAGGATTTTGCCATGCAATCCTCCTCGTGATGAAAAACAGAGTCCTGCCACCACAAGACTCCTAGTGTTGACCATCGTTTGACTAGCTTTGATCGTGGGCTTCTGTGAATAATTCGGCTGAACCAAGGGGACACGTTCCATGTCCACATCATTTGTAGCTTGCCCATGTGGTCGGATTCTCCAGTAGACACCTGTAACATAGACTTGAACAAAAAGGTTGCGGAAATTGATTCTGGCTGTGGAAAGTGACAAGATTCTGCAACTGATTGAGCAAAAATCTAAATCAAACAACAATCACAAGACATAGTTAGGAAACCATTTATATGCTCTTTTTAAACTAATATGCAATGATTTGATAGCTTAGAGGTTCAAGTAATTGGAGAAAAAGGCTAAAAAGGTATATAGGGAAGATGTAAGTTTGGGACTCAACATACCCCCACTGTGAAGGTGTTGCATGTCCTCATGCAACCAAAATTTTAGTCATCTCCCTTTAGTCTATGTATTATGAAGCCTTTACTAGTACATCCAGTCCTCTTCTCTTCTTTCTTGGTGCTACCACCATCCTGGGTTTCCTTATCAAACATCTGAACTTGAGATTGATTAATTCCCTGCTCAAAGTTCTGCACTTCTTCTTTAGTTTCTTGTTCGTTTTCTGCCATAGACCCATATGTAACATAGTATTATCATGAATAATTTTGTCCACTTTGCTTTGCTCCTTTAATTCCTTATTTTCTTGTTTAATGTGCATGTTTAAAACCTCCAATTCAAACACTTCTTGTTTCAAAGATTGAACTTGTGCATCTTGTGTTATGTGAGGCAGAGTGGATGATGTGCTCGGGCCTGCAGTTTTCTTCTCTAAAGATTCGAGGCAATCATATACCTCTTGCTATTTTGGATCGATTTCAGGTGTTTTCCTTGGGCTGGCTTCAATATTTGGCAGAAGATGGGGTGGACTATGGCCAGCTCGAGGTTTCTCAGGTGTTTCCCCACCCAAGTCAATGAAGTGGGGTCCTTTTACTTGTGTTTTCCTCCACTTTCCTTTGAGTCTGCCGCTTCTTCTTAAATACTGTGGGCTAGTACTTTCTTCTTCCATAATTTGTTTTCCTTTTTCTTCCTTCTTAGTTGTGGCAGCTTGCTTTCGAAGATGCACTAGTCTCTCAGATAACACTTGATAGTCTTCCTCTACATATGGTTCTGGTGATTGGTAAACATCTTCTAAGTTCCTTTTTCCCTTCAATTTTCTCTGTTTTCTGTCCTTAGTTCTTTCCTCCTTCTCTTTTTGACCAATTTCTTTAGTTTTACCAATAGGAGAGTCTTGGATTATGGCACCTTTTCCTTTTCTCCTACTCCTTCTTGGTGCCTTTGGTATACTGCTTCCAGGTGCCTCAGATGGCTCTTGAAAGTAGTTTCTAACTAGAAACCATTCCCAAGTATCTTTGTTTTTCTTCAATTGATCTTCAACTAGAATCCTCACGAGTCCATGATGATATAATGAGGTTCTATGTCCCCTATGTTCTTTTGGACTGTGGTGCTCATCTTTTTCAAACTCAACAATAAGAAATAGGGTAGATTAAGAGTTTGTTTCTCTAAGAAGTTCATTAATAGCCTAGTATGATACATGTACATCGTCCCAAATCGGCCTTCACAAGTGATAAACTTTTGAATGATTAACAGTAAGCTAACCCATTTTTCTTTTAATGCATGAACAA
>APFE030806951.1:0-36259 GCA_000404065.3 Pinus taeda | reverse complement strand
TCGAAACGTCGACAAGATATGCTTTTTACTGTGGGTTCTCCGGTTGCTAAGTTTAAAAGAGCAAATTTATTTCTATAGTCTATAACACAAAATGATGCTCATCAGCAAAAGCAAAATGGAAGCCAAGTTTTCTATCAAGCTTTTTCCATGCTAAAAACATAATATAAGACATCACGCACACCCAAAATCAAGCCAAGCATACAAATATATAAATATATATACATAAAACATAAAACCCCATTTTTATTAATGTTAAAAAACTTAATCTTATAAACCTCATGTTATAAGATAGCCTAATGCTACATGAACCAAATAATATAAAAATCTATATAGATATAAATCTGATGTAATTGAAGATAAATAAACTTTAATTTATTAAAACTAATGTTTAATGGCAATATTTATATCAATGTTTAATAATAATGCTCATATTAATGTATAGAGGCAATATTTATTTAATATTATATTAAATATCATTAATATTTTTTTGTGTAAATCAGACTAATTCTATTATATTACAAAAAGATTACAGAGAGTTACATCCGCCACCATGATTTGGCTACTTGAGCAGGTTGACATTCTGAGATTGAGACTGAGCCGGAGAAAAAGAGGGACTGTGATACTGTCCGCTGACCCCAAACTAGAACCATCAAAAACTGAACCTTCCACTCCCTGCCGAGGCGAGGGAGGAGTTTACAGACACAAACATGACCGACATAGACATTACAGACGCAGACATTAAAATCGACATACCAAGGCCTGAGTGGTGCGACCCGACACCTAACATAGACTGACTCCCATTACTAACTATAGCAACTACATCGACATCCAGAAACTGAACAAAGAGAATCCATACCACCCCGAACGACCAAGCAACGTGCCTAGGTGTATGGATTTGGTGGCTCCTCCACCGCTGGACTGATATATGTGCTTGGTTGCTCCTCCACCACTGTGCAGCCATAGGAGTTTGAGTCACTCGAGTCTGTGTATGGCGCGTCGTCCTTCGCAGGCTCGCTTGGTCCAGCTCTGTTCCCCGCCACCGCACCCGAGGCTTCCGCAGGCTATAGTCGCTGACCCTGAATAGGCGAGGGTGGCCGCGATTCTACTGGGGCTTCTGGTTGATCAACATGATCGCATTTTTCAATGCGCACTGAAACATAATAGACTGCATTGTCCAGCGTACACGAGAACCTGAAACGGGTTGATGGGTGGCCCCCAAACGGACACACCGTGGCTCTTCCCCTTCCTCTGCCTCTTCCGCTCCCTCTTCGAGCTCCTGGTGAGCTAATTTCCGCCGACGGGGAATCAAAGGATGCTGAGGAGCGTGGCGATGAAGCCCGCCCTCTGGCACCGCCTCTTGAGCCTCCCCGCCTGCAAGCGCCACGTTGCCTCTCACGCGGCATCCTGTAACCAACAAAGAACCAATTCTGCCGAGAGGTCGCGAATGCTTTGCGCCACTGAGGATTCTAAACCCGTGCAAAAACTTACACACCAAATGCGAAACAGGTAATGGAACGCAAATACTAATAGCAATACTTACCACCCAGGTCGAGAGTCGAGCCTGTTCAGGAGCTGCGCGGGGTGAACTGCTCCCTGAGAGCTGAACCGACCAGAACCAGGAATGACCAAGGCGCCAAAGGACCAAATCTCGAACAGGGACACAGAGGAACTGAGACGCCGTGACACTCAGAGCTTCTGGAGGTCGAAGGCGCTCATAAACAGTGCTGATACAGGACAGAATGACATACCATGCGCCTAACCACAACACAGAGCCACGAATTCTCTGAGAATCCAGGCTTAAAACCAGGGCCTCCAGAGCCGAGGGCCGAGGTCTGTGCTTGGGCTCATGCACCCGCGGTGCAGACATCCAAGAGTCGAACGCACCACTCACCAATGAGACTAGACATAGCTTCCTGCAGACAGAGCTTCGCTCACCTTCAAATTGAACCCCACTCATCGTCGAACTCAAGAAAACGACCAATATACCTCTGCAACTGGTTGTTCTCCCCCCACCATTAATGTTTGCATAGTTGTTGGCCGGACCGAGGTGATGCCTTCTCGAGGCTTCGGTCCATATGGCTGGAGCTGGCGGCCACTTTTCATTTAATGAGGCCGCCTCCTCATTCAATGCGCTAATTAACACCCACAGCCGGGGGTTGGAGGTCCTGATTTGCCAGAGAGAGGCAATCTTGTTGTAGTTGAATGTCTGTTGTGTCATTGAGATTACCTGAGTAGGGGTGACTATTCAGATCGACTCCTTGATTGGCTAAACGATCGGCTACCTTATTGGCGGATCGTTTGACATGCTGAAAGATGATACTATTGGGGCGTCTGAGCCTTGCCTCCAGTGATTCTAGTCTGCTAAGCAATCTCCAGCTAGAGGCAACTTTGGTTGCTGGTGTTCTTGCTTGAATTCAGATAGCTGCATTAATAAGGATCTGGGAGTCTCCCTCTGCTACCAGCGGATAGAACCCCTGTTGGTCAGCTATACATAGACCTTTCCATAGACCTTCCAATTCTGCAACATTATTGGTGTCGTTTCCAATCGATCCAAAGAAGACGTGTTGGATGTTCCCTCTATCATTTCAAATTACTCCTCCATATCCCGCGGGTCCCGGATTCCCCTTGGCTGCATCGTCGAAATTCAACTTGAAAGAAGCCGAGGCTGGGGGGGACCAATGAAAAGGGGAGACAATCTTGTTATGGAGCCGAGTGGGAGCAGAGGGAGTGTAGGAAACATGAAGATCCCAGGACTTCCATATGGTTAGCTCTTGGGGGGACAAGGGCCAATCCGTTTCTTGCCAAATCCTAAGCGCCAGAGTCTCTTGAAGGCTTTGCTTGAGTAGAAGCCAAAGAATGTATGGAGGGCGTTTCCTGTTGTTGAAGACTCTGTTGTTCCTCTCCTTCCAAAGGGTCCAATAAAGAAAACCTGGGATGAGTGTCCACAGTGTGTTCAACAGTGGACTTTGATATGGCGTCTTGGGCCAAGTTCTCAAAAGATTTGCTATGTCCCCTTGACGATTTCCTAATCTTTGAGTGCATCTGTCAATTTGATTCCAGAGTTGAGTTGCAAGGGGGCATGTTTCCATCAGATGCAAAATGTTCTCTGAGTGGAGAGAGCAATTTGGGCATTGGGATGGTCCAATGAAACCTCTTCGTTGCAGATTATCCCAGGTGAGGATTCTTTTTTTGCTTAAAAGCCATAAAAAGGTAGAGACTTTGGGCCACAATTTGGGTTGCCATATGTTGTGCCATAGCTGATCTTTGTCATTGAGGTTTTGAGCATACCACAAAGTGTATGCTTCTTTTGTGGTGAAAACTCCTTTAGTTGTGTGCCCCCACCTCAATCTGTCCTGCTTATTTGACTTTTTGATCTTCCTGTGATTTAGTTCTAGTTCAATTTCTTCAAAGGTTTCTCCTTGCCAATCCTCCTGCCAAGTACTAGCGGGTCTCCATTGTTGATAGTCTGTACCTGCATGCTGCTGCCAAAACCGGGATATGTTTGCAAGATTATTGCGTTGCATATGAGTCTGCCAGAGAGGTTTTTGAAAGATTGGGGCTAGTGTCGGGAGCTGTTGCCAAGAGTCCTCCCAAAAGCGCGCTGAGTTCCCTGAATGTACTTCCCAGAAACTATTCTCTTGTATGAATGTGCTATGAAGTTTTGCTGCGCTCCAGATCATGGAGCCTGAGCTGCTTGGATTGAATCTAATCAAATCCTCCCAGCTACTGCCAGACGCGTATTTGGCTTGCCAAAGCTTCGCCCATGGTATTTGTGGTTTGACAATCCAGTTCCACCATACCTTTGCGCCCATGGTATTATTGCTGTGCAGGGGGTCCCGTAGGCCCAATCCACCATTGAACTTTTGTTGGCAGACGTCTAACCATTTAACTAGGGCCCATTTCCTATTAAGACCCGATGATCCCCACAGAAAATTCCGTTGCAAATTGCGAATGCCTTTAAGGACCCATTTAGGAGCAGCGAGGATAGAAAATAGATAAAGAGGCATGGTTTGAAGAAAGGATTTGATCATGATGAGACGACTGGCAATATTGAGAGATCTGAACGTCCAGGAGGAGAGTCTGGCTTCAAGTTTGTCCAAGAGCGATCTCCACGATGCATGTTTAAGAGCTGAGAGAATAAGAGGAGCGCCCAAATATTTGGAGGGAAGCGCAACAATTGTGAAGCCAAGGATGCGAGCGATGTTTCTTTGAATGGAGGAAGGGGTATTGAAGAAAAAAAGCTGAGATTTAGAAGCATTGATAGAGGTGCCTGAGGCTTCAGAGAACAGCTCAAGCAGGGCTTTGAAGGATTTTGCGTCAGCTGAGGAGGGATGTCCAAAAAGCATAGTGTCATCAAAAAACTGTTGATGCGATAATGGGGAGAGTCCATGAAGCGCAATGCCTTTGATGGTCTTAGAGGAGATAGCATGGTGAAGCAGACGGCTGAGTCCTTCCGCCATTAGGACAAAGATGAAAGGTGAGAGGGGATTCCCTTGCCGTATGCCACGCGAAGATCGGAAGGGCTGAGATGGAGAGCCATTGAGAAGGACCAAGAAGCAGGGAGATGAAATGAGGTTCATTATCCAGCGAGTCTAGGTGGGGCAGAAACCAAAAGCAAGCAGCATATGCTGAATATATTCCCAGCTAAGATTATCGAAAGCTTTTGATAGATCAAGCTTCATTATCATGCCTGGCTTTTTGAGGATCTTTAAGGAGTGGATAACCTCATTTGATAGGATGATACCATCCATGATTTGGCGTCCTTCGACATACCCTGTCTGCTCCGGAAGAACAAGAAGAGGCAAAAGAGGTTTGAGCCCATTTGCTACTACTTTGGAAATGAGTTTATAGATGACATTACAAAGGGCGATGGGCCTGAATTTGTCCGGCGTGTTAGCTTCCTCCCCTTTGGGAACTAGCGCTATGAAGGTGGAATTAAGGGATGGTAGGAGCCAGTGCATAGAGCGGGATTCTTCCACCAAATCCCAAACTTCATTGCTTACTAGATCCCAGAATTCATGAAAAAGTTAGAGGTAAAGCCATCCGGACCAGGAGCCTTAGCATCTTTTAGCTGCGCCATTGCTTCCTCCACCTCTTGCTTGGAGACCGGTTGAAGAAGGTTTTGATTATGTTCGGTTGTGATAAGCTTGGGGATGTGCCGCGTGACCTCTTGTATGGTTGCTGTTCTGCTCCTGGTTTGCTCTTTGAGCGTTTCCTGAAAGTGATCTCTGAGTTCTTTTTCCATGTCTTCATGCTTTTCTAGTTTTTCCCCCTGGCTGTTATTAATGAAAGCAATATTGTTATGCATTCTTCGTTGTATGGTTGATCGGTGGAAGAATTTGGTGTTTTTTCTCCTTCCTTAAGCCATTTTATTCTAGACTTTTGGCGCCAGAGGATTTCCTCTTGCGATCTTCTTGCTTCTAAGGCCGTCCAAAGGGATTTCTCTTTGTTGGCTAGTTCCTCTGTTCTGCCCTCTGTGATGATGGTTTGCTGGAGGATGCTCATTTCCTACTCCAAATTTTGCCTGGATTCCGTGATGTTTCCAAAATGGTTCTTGTTCCAGGCCTTCAGCACTTGCTTGAGATGTCTAAGTTTTTGTTGAAACTTGAACATTTTTGCACCTTCTGGGGGAATGAAGGATTTCCATGCGGTCTGGACCACTTCTTTGAAATTTGGGTGACTTGACCAGAAAGCTTCGTATCGGAAAGGCCTGTTGCAGTGTTTTCCGGGTCTGGTCCATTGCAGTATAATGGGCCAGTGATCCGATCCCCCTTGAGGCAATATGGATGCGTGAAAGTCTCCTCCCAGATGGATGGCATTGTCTGAGAGTAGAAATCGGTCAAGCCGAGAAGCGATATTGTGTACTCCTCTGCGCTTATTCGTCCAGGTGTAGGTGCCGTTGGAAGTTTGTATGTCGATGAGTTGGTTACTTCTGATGAAATCCTTGAATCCATTGATTTCTTCTTCCAGCTTCATTCGCCCTCCTTTTTTTTCCTCTAGGTGTGTGATGATGTTGAAATCGCCCCCGCTTATCCAAAGGGGATAACGCCTGGAGGAGTTCAAGTCTGTTAATGTTTCCAGAACGTCTAGTTTGTGTTGCTGATCCTGAGGGAAGTAAGCGTTGGTGAGATGCCCATGAATATCCGTTCCAATGAGATGAAACGTAGCTTGAATGAAATTCCGGGTAGCATTGAAATCTTGCAACAATAGAATCTGTGGGTTCCATACTATGGACAATCCCCCCGATGCTCCCATTGCATCTATAGAAACGGATTGACTGCCTCTCCATGCTTTGTTGAAGATCTTTTCTAATGCAGTGGTGGTACTTTTTGTTTCTTGTAGAAAGACTACTGCTGGCTTTTCTGACTGTATCATGTTTTTTAACATTCTGTGTTTTGAGGAGCTGTTGAGCCCCCGCATGTTCCAGGAGATGAGCTTCATGAGGAACTATGGGGGTGGGGCTTGTAAAACCGCGTTAACTTCGGGAATCTCCCAGATTCCAGTAGTTGTTCTCCTAATATGATTGTTCTCTGCAAATCTGTTTTACGCCCTCTCTTCTTTGTTTCTTTTAGGATTTTTTTGCCATCCCAAGGACTGCCTGCCTGAATTCCTAAGCATTTTTTGTGTTGAGCTTTGGTTAATACCCCTTCCAATCTGTCTATTTCCCAAGGGGGAATGGAAGTATAAGCTTTTTGCTTGCATGCATCTTCCAATTTGAGAATGTCCAGCCCATCCAAGCTTACATTCTCTATGTCTTCCTCCATGTTGCTGGGAAAGTTCGGGTGATCTTCCAGGACCTCTTCTTGCAAACTGAGAGCTAGAGCAGCATCGAGGTCCATGGATGAGGGCTGCAAATCCGTTTCTGTCGCTGGAATTTTTGACTTCGAGGTAAGAGGAGCATTGATCAACTCCGATGAGGAGGGGTCCAGGGGATTTTTATGGATCGGGTCCATTGAAGATGGGGGCGGAGTGGCTTGAGAGGCTTTTTGTGGCAAAGAGTCAGAGGGGTCCTGCGGGGTGAGGACACAGAATCTATTCGAGGAGCCGGCTTTCTTGTGGCTAGGGGGAGCGTCTTTCTGATTTTTTGGGCTGGAGGGAGCCACATTCTGCTTCTTGACATGTCTACGGCGATGCGGAACTTTGACGAACCCCTCAGATTCTTTGGTAACCTCATTGGCTGTGGATTGGATTTGGACATTCAGAGGACATTCTCTGAACAGATGACCATGTTCATGGCATTTGCGACAACGAAACGGGATATGTTCATAATCAAGAGGTTGATTCCATTCATAGTCATCGTGATAGAGGCTTACCGTGTCTGCTAGGGTCTTCTTGAGCTGCATCTGGACACAGATCCTGGCATAGGAGGTGAACCTTCGATTTTTTGTTTCCTATGCCACCTTGATGAAGGTACCAATGCGATTTCCGATGTCCTTGAGAGTTTCTTCTCTCCAGTACTCTATGGGTAAGGAGTACATGCGGATCCAGACGGGAGCATGGCTGAGGTCTTCTGTGTCTGGATTGAATCTGGGTTTCCAATCCCGTAAGAAGAGACCCGCGGAGTTGAAGAAGTAGGGGCCGCCCTCAAATATTCTTATTTTGTCCTCCAGGCAGGTGAATATGGCCGTGAAGAAGCCTTTAGGACCCAGAAGCAAGGAGACGTGACCTTTGGGCTTCCATTTGGAGGCGATCCAGCCGTGCAGGGCTTTTTCTATTGGCCAAAAACCCAGAAATTTTCCGATGAGCGCATGGTCTTTCATGTACTGTATCTCGCCATTGATTCTGTGGCTTGGAAGCTCCACTTTGATTCTTTCTGATGCTTTGGGGATGCATGTTGTCGATTTCGTCCTTGGTGGTGACGCCTTTGGACTCTCTGTCGTTTCTTCGTCTGTGGTTGCATGCTGTTCTGAGGCGACAGGCTGTTCAGAGCTCTGTCCTTGCTCGGTGATTGGATCATGATAAAACTGGGTCTTCACAGGTACGCCGTCAGACCTGAAATGATCGCTCGAAGGAGGGGGGGTTGGGTACCCGCCCCTCCCATTTGGGAGGACATGACGTTTAGCGCAGTCAGGCTCTGTCGCTGCTGCTGCTAACGGTTCTGATGGGAATGCCGCACTGTGGACGGCTAATGGGCGGATATGCAGGTCTGAGCATTGGCTGCAGGTTCCAGAGCTCAGAGCTAGGGTAAATATCATTAATATTAATATCGATGTTATATTAATATTAATTCCAATATTATATTAATATTAATATCAATATTAATTAATAGATCCAATTTTAGAAAAGAAAATTGTGTCTATTTTCTTTAATTTGTTAGTTTTTTCTATTATATAAAGGAGGAATGTGAACATTAACTCAAAATTAAATTAAACTACGTTTAAAGAAATATTTATCAATGTTTATAATCATGTTTAATATTTATTGCAATATTTTAGGTTATTTAATAATATGCCTAATGATTTATGGAATATTTATATCATGTTAATAATATGTTTTAATGTTTATAGAAATTTTTATATTAATATTTAATAATAATGTTCTATTTATTCTAGTTAATTGATATTTAATACATCTATATTAATTTATTTCAATATTATTTAATCTTAATTAATAGTTATCCCATATAAGATTATAAAAAAGAAAAAAAGAAAAAAAGAAAAATTTTGTCTTTTTTTAGATGGGTATGTTTTTTATTATACAAAGAGGAATGTGAACATTAACTCAAAATCTTATTGTTATGAAGGCATACATACTCAAACTCTGGGGTTTTGAATCTAACCTATCTTTTCTAGTTTTGAACTTGTGACTTTTTAAGAGGCCATGCTCTTAACCATTAGACTTTGAACCTAAGGGTTTTGCACTTGTGATCTCTTAAAAAAAAACACATGCACTTAACCATTAAGTCTACTCAAAGTATATATAAAACACAAATAGAGTAAGTATATATATAATCATAATATTTTATTAAATACTATTAATTATATATTAATATTAATTTAAAATCATAATAATATTTTATTAATCATTATAAAATAAACTTTTATAATTAAAAAAACATTCAAATATTTTACAATATTAAATAATTTAAAAGTTTAATAAAATAAGAAATAATCTAATATATTTATTAGAATGAAAAAAATTATCATATAAATAAAAAACGGTAAAATCATTTATATATTTTTTTATTTTTTAACTATATTTTGAAAACCCCGAGTACACACTCTCTCTCTTTTTTCTTTTAAATAATAGGGCATGCCTTTAACACAATTGAGAGGGACAATGATTATATTCTCTTCTCTTTTCTACTATACTCCGTTACTGGTATATTTATAAATATTCGAAACTGTAGCTTATGGTTGACATAAAGCGTGTTATATTCATAGTTGTACAAAATATAACGCTTAGGAACGACGCCTTCTTGGTTCCTAGCGCGATACACTATCAACAATTTTTTTTTTTTTTCTCCAGTACAGTGATAACTTGGCAAGCATCCGAGAATCACAAAAGCTTTTGGAAATAACCATTAGCTCGATCCCACTTATATTATATTCTAGAATTATTACGCCACACCACATAAACTCATAGTTTTATGACTTCGGTCCGTTGGTTTGTTAAATGTAACCTACGCTTTCATATTTTTTCAGTCCACCGAATTGTTGGAGCTTGGTGTTATATTATATTATGACACCCTTAGAACATTCTCGACGTTCGCTTTAATTAATTCCCTCGTTGTATCCTTGCAGGTTTGCATTTCAACCATATGCATTTGGGAGGGCCTACGTTTCCTTTTTTCGTTGGCTGGGTGCCAGGTTCACTCTAATTCTTTTCTATAATCTGCCACATGTCCGATATGTCAAGCAATCGGGCACGATCTACCCTAGCTTATGGAACAAGTTTCTTTGTATATATTGGGGCTTAGGCTAATACCCATGTGGCCTCGAATCTATAGGTTATGATTTGGAGAAAACCCCCATTCAATTTACTGTTGTATAATACCTATTAACTCGCATTTGTACAAAGAGGTGCAACGCAGTGCTGATAGGACAGGCGGATCTTGAGTTTATTTTTGTTTGATTTAAAAAAAGCTTATGATAATGGAGGCGAAATCACACTAAAACATTATAAAAAATTGGATCGCATCCAACTGTGATATTGATAATCAAAGATTATTAGATGTGACGCATTTAAAAAATGGGGATATGCGATGAATTTGTCGGGAATGGGCCGCTAGTGTTAAGTGTCAGTATGGGCGATAACAAATTAACGAAGGATTTGTTTGCAAAACCAAAGAAGCTAGAGCCTTTTTCTCTCTCCTCCCAAAGGGGCACGTGGTAGCAAAAGACTGGATCTGACAAGAGACACGTGGAAAACAATGATTGGATGTGTTAATAGATGCATGACAGTCAGTGATTGGTTGCGAGAAGTGACATGTAGAGGCTAATGTCATCACGACATGCCAACACAGTGGATACGTGGTAAGCAGATTTAGCAGTTTCAAGGCTCACAATAGGCCAAAAAATGGTAACACATGGCATTACTTGCAAAGTGACAAGTGGAAGACACGTGACAATAATGACGTCACATATGGGAGATCAAAGATTGGAGGTTGAGGCATATTGTGAATCGAAGTGAAACCTCCAATTGAAGGGCTCCGATACAGGGACTAGACTGCGGTCACGTGAAGAGCTACAGGACTAAGGGCCAAACGCAAAAGGTGATCGACGATAAACAATCGATGAATTGATATGTCATGCGCCAAGGTTACACCTCCGATTGGAAATGGCCGATGGAGAGGGCTTCAATTTGGGGGCTACCACGACAGTCACAAAGAGTTTAAAGGAATCAAGGGTTATTGGCATATCACAATAAAAAATCGACAGATGTAAGTGAAGGTTTCATTCCAAAAGTTGTGATGAAGGGTGGATGTGATTTTATATTAAAGATGTTTTGATAAAGTTAATCAGGTCTAGAGATAGACGAGATCACAAGTTTTTCTAGGAAAACCGTATGATTTCTCCAATAAAAATCTCCGTAAAACTGACATGTACAATATTACATTGAAGCCATTATAATAAAGGTAATAAGAGGTGTAAGACATATCGAAATCGAAGATCAGTGGATGTAAGAGAAGGTTTCATTCCAAAAGCTATGATGAAGGGCAAATGCGATTTTATATTAAAGATGTTTTGATAAAGTTAATCGGGTTTGGAGATAGATGAGATTGCAAGTTTTGCTAGGACAACCATATGATTTCTTCGATAAAAATCTCCGGTAAAGCTGACGCGTACAATATTACATTGAAGCCATTATAATAAAGGTAATTGGGGGCATAAGACATATCACAATATGAGATCAGCAGATCTAAGCAAAGTTTTCATTCCAAAAGCTGTGATGAAGGACAAATGAGATTTTATATTAAAGATGTTCTGATAAAAGTAATTGGGTCTAGAGATAGATGAGATTGCAAGTTTTTTTTCCCCAGGGAAAAATCGTAATTTTCTATTTAAATTGAAAATTACATGTTGTAGATGCTTAACAGGCATATGCTGTAAGTATAGGCCGTAGCCTTCAAAAATATAAGTCTATACAAAATTACCCTCATCGGGATATACAGTGACTGTTTGGATAATATATATATATATAGAGTTCTGATGGTATCTGCAAGTAAATAAATATGTAATTAGGGCCTATCGGTCCTCTGATATAACTGATCACGAAATCACAAGTTTTGGTAGGACAACCATCTGATTTCTTCGATAAAAATATCTAATAAAGATGACGTGTGTTGAAGGCCATGTGGATGCACGTTATGTCAATTTATGGTTTTCGATATTCTAAAAGCTTTCATTAATACTGACGATTCACGAAGATTTCGCTTATAAAATTATTGAACTCATGCATAATTCATCATTTTGTCTAAGTGTAGGTGCTGGTCATTCTTATGATTTTTCCTCCTAAGTTAGTCCCGATAAATATAATTCATGAGAAATGTCTCGATCGGCTAAACCTAGAAAGAATATTCTTGTTCAAAAACAACTAGTTTCTCCTCCTCTTGAGTTCACAAAAATTCATGGGCTATTTTCTGACACGACATGCACCCCTAATGTTCGGGTCGCTAGTTGGGAGGCCATGTATAAGATTTTTGAAGATGAAGGGCCAAAAGTCACACAAAGAATAGTCACAACAGATGATAGGGTTCATGTTTCAGAAATTAGATAAAGTGATGTGGCCAATCTATTTCTCCATAGAATTGGTGCTCAGCTAAGCTTCTTGCCTTATATGGATATGATAAAATGGGTCATTGATCATATGAACATCACAACTAAGAACTTCATGACCAAGAGACATACGATCATCTTCTCTTTCACTAGAAAATATTTGTCTGCAATGTACCACCTCCCACCAGCTCAAGAGAAATATGATAAAGAATTCATTGAGAAGTTCATGCAAGAAAATGAACACCAATGTCATTCAAGGATGGAGAAGAGACCCAAATGGGCATAAGAGGGAGGACAAAGGTATGTACGCTATATCCTCTATTAATGCACCATATTGCTTTGCTACTGCAATGATGTGTAGATTGTTTGGCTATGCCAATACCCAAAAGTTTTTAGACCAATGGGTACCCCTGATTGAAGATGCCTCTGATAGTTATTTAATGGACCGGGGAACTATTTTGTCCAATAACTTAAGCAAAAAAATCCTAAAATATAGGAAAAAGTGTAATTTTTCTAAAACTGTTGTTCTCCCATTCTACATGAGTGCTTAGATTATGGATTGTATTTATTTCACTTTAGATTTTCCATACATGGGATGGAAATGGACTATGGAAGACCCTTTTCCTATTCACATTTACCATAATATTCTTTGGGATTCAAAATATCGAACCATGTTTACAAGATTAGCGATGGTGTTGTCCTTACTATTTACCAGTTTGTTTTCAATGAGAAATGCCCTAAAATCTCTGATGAAGGAAACATTGACCTCAGAACTTATCACACCTTACCGTGCCTCTGTGCTCGAGAATCCTACCTTCTTTCCAATCACAATCAACACTCCCTTGAAGTCAGAAAGCTAGCCTAAAATCATCAACTAAGGTTGAATCAAAAGGAGAGAGCCCTCTCCGATTGCAGGTGGGCTAGAACCTGCAATCAAAATATTGGTATGTGGTTACCTCTGCCGTATCCCTATTAGGAGCCTAGGGACAACCTGAGTGATAACATAATGGCGACTCCGCTGGGGACCTCCTCAGATAAATTTATGAAACCAGTCTGCAGCCCTACAGAGGAAGAAACCGACTTGTAAAAGCCTCGGTCGACCTATATCTGCGTACTCCATTGGGGATTTAAGCGCTTTGTTTATCTTTAAACCCCACTGGAGAAAGTGGTCCTGTTCTTCAAAGCTTGTCACGCTTAGTTCTGATCTTTGATGGTGGACAGAGATCAGGCACTTCAGAGTCTAGGCATCCACCTGGCGACTCCACTTCAATTTCAATCAAAGGCTCCACTGAGGAACGAACCAAATGTTACAACCAAGTGCTCCATGTATTAACAATAAGAGAGAATGACCGAATCCTGGGAGGAACTTCCATTTGATGAAGCTTTAGATGAATGCAGAGAAAGTTTATCAGAGTTTGAGCTTAATGAAGAATTTTTCAGAGCGGTATTGTCAAAAATACCAGGCGGCCGGAATAAACTTTTCCTTGAGTTGGTTGTTGAAAAATATGAGAATGAAATTGAACTCTTGGGAGCTCAGAGACAGTCTTATAATTTCCGCAACCCTCAAGAGTTTTACCGAAATCTTCCTCCCCCAGTTCACAAGGAAATAGTGCTATCTCCTGAATTACAGTTTGAGTATGATCTGGGTACCAAGGGAAATACAGAAGGATCAACTGCTAGGCTCATTACCAATGATGCAGCTACTTCGTCTGACCCAAAGAACCCAGAATCATGCCGAAGTCTCCCTTCCCCTATTCAGGAGGAAGCACTGTTGCCTGAGGACCTGCAGATTCAGTATGATTCAATTTTCAAGGCAAAGACAGAAGGATCAGCTGCTAGGATCATTACCAAAGATGCAACTACTCCATCTAACCAAGAAGATCCTGAATCATGCCGAAGTCTCCCGTCACCAACTCAGGAGGAGATGCTGCTACCTATTGATTTACAAACTCTGCACAATTCTATTGACAGGACAGAGACAGAACGGTTAACTGCGAGGCTTACCACCGAGGACGCAGCCGCTCCGTCTGACCAAGCAGACCCAGAAGAAGTTCTCTCACATGATAAGTTTATTGATCCCATTGCAGGCTACATGGAACTTCTGCTTAACCCAAAGTTTTTAATGTGCTTTCTCAGTGAAGACCAAATACTTCAACAGCAAGCGGTAGATGCCACAATTTTGGCTATAAAAGCATATAGCCGAATGATGCTTTTACATTTAGAAACTATCAGTCAACAAGTTCATCTTGTTTCACAGTTGCTTAAATGGCTGCACTGGTTGTTTGATTTCACCTAACGACAAAGTAACTGCTGGTTAGGGTAGGTAGGTAGAAGGAATAAAGCGGCCAGAGAAAACAAGTTTTGCAGAAGACAACAAGAAACTAAAAACCAAGGCGTTCTGACCTGCTGTTCTTGACTTCTCACAAGGAGAAGCCATCCCTGAGTGGAGCCACTGTTAGCTTCCTGCTCCAGCAGGTTATTCATTTTTCATGATTGGCATTTTACAGGCCAAATATGTCGTACTTTGCTTGCTGCAATGCTCCATATTTGCTTAGCAGTCTCCAAGTGAAGAAGGCTACTTCAAGTTCATTCAATTGCCTTCAAATTTTGTAAAGTTATCTCGGTATCGCCATTTTTTCAGGTGTCATATCATTCAGAACACAATCATCAAATATTTGTACGCAAGGAAGCTCAAAAGAGGTATAACTGACTCCCCTTCTCTGTTCTCCCCAATCATTAACTAACTTCCCCAAAATAGGTCAAGATCTACTTGACACCTCTTAAGTTCCCTCATCTTCACAACACTGGCTTGAGTAAGGATCTGCTTTACTCAAAGTTTTTCCATATTTTCTCCTAAAGTATGGTCCTACCCCCTTGTAACAGCCTAAGCTCTCCTGAACTTAGCGCTTTCTTACCATCTCCATATTAGCCACTAACATTATTATTTAGCTCCCTATTCTTCCCATCCCCTTATTAATATTAAGTAAAATCCCCCTACGTAATATCCCTCCCCCTGGTTGAAAAATAACCATAAGTACTCCCGGGAATTGCTCAGTTTATCTGAAACTCAGCAAGAACCCTTGACCTCCAAAACCATCTCCCAGATACAATGGACTCCTTCCAAAGTATAAAATCCCTATGAGGTAACCGGACCCCTTCCGAAACCTCTAATGCCCTTCACACCCACTTACTTGCTCTTTCCTCCCAAAACTTACACTCTATAGAACCTTAAAGCCTCATCGCATCGCAACATCGCACTTTCATCTCCATGCAGGTCATCACCCATCCGTCTCCGCCGACGCGATATTGCGATATCACCGATCGGCAGTCGCAAGTGCCGAGTGTCCAACTCAAGCACCCTCCATTCCCCGCCGATGAGATATTGCGATATCGCTGTTCGGCAGTCGCAAGCGCCGAGTGTCCAACTCAAGCACCCTCCGTTCTCCGTCGACGCAATATTGCGATATCGCTGATTGGCGTTTCTTCATCACATTACCTCCAGTATCAGCACTTCGCCACGTCGCTCTGTACCAGGGACCCACTACAGCTGACGTCATCCGCCGTACAGCCGACGTCAGCAGCCAGAAAGCCGAAACTTCACGCAGGAAGAAAAATCGCACTTCGGAGCTCCAGATCAAGAAATAGACGCTACAGGAAATAGGCCATTTCGAGGAATCTTCGGGGAATCTTCTGATTTCTTAGCCCATTGCGCGCCGAAAAAGCCCGAAAATCGCCCGATCGTGCCTAAAAGGATCCGATTTAAAGACAGCAATAGATCAATCACAGAGTTTAAAGTGTATCAGATCAAATCATCACGCATCAAGCGTGTCAAAGAGTATCAGTCGACGGCGGAAGCCATCAATGTAGCGGCAAAGAGTATCAGCGAATATGTTGAGCAGCGGCCCGAGGCAGGAGAAAATTTAATATCTTCCAGCAGATTCATAGAAAGAAGGCAAAACTACTTGAAGCTCTCAAATCGTTATTATTGCACATTTAATTCACACCAGAGCTGAACTGCAGTTCCCGAAGCACAATCACTCCAGCAGCACCGCATCTGGCCCCCAAGGGCCACCTCGTCACCTGTTCCGATCCAGCTGCCCCCAGCCTAGCCAAAAAGATTTACTTGCATTTAATTCCAGCAACACTTAGATTTTTTGAAAAGTTCTCTAAGCAGACCTGTCGAGGTCACTTGTAATGATGTCTTTCCGATATTTTGCTTATAAATACCACCTTGAGCAATGTTGTGAGGGGTTGGTTGGTTGGTAGTAGTTGTTGGTCAATCTTCTTTCCAGCATTTTCTCCGAGCAGAGACTTGCACTGTAACTGTCATAATTTCCATAATCAAAGATTGCTGAAAGCATGGATTGCGAAACTACTTGATGTTTTTTTCTTGGCCAAGGAATGATCACGGAATTCCTGTGCTTCTACATGATCCAATAAGTGTTCCTCTCCTCTGTTTAATTTTATGTTTTTTACCACCTTTCCACCTTTCTAAATTGCAGGAAAAAAGAATAGCTTAAGATTTGTTTCATTACACCTTAAGTTCAATTTCTGCGTTTTTCAATGTTTTCTTCAGAAACAATTATGAGCTTGTATTCTTAAATGATCTGGTTTACGCTGTTCCTTCACATATGAGTGCATGTCTTAGGAATTCTTAACTGCTCCTGGATCCCATTCATCCATTTCTCCTCTTTTTCAGCATGATGAAATGATTCTCCTTTGCCTTTCATCTCTGATGTTCACTCCGTACTTTCAGCAGACATAAAATTGTATCCTGTGTGGCTATCCCGCTCTGTATCCCCTTGTGACCAAGAAAACGCTCGCAAGCCTCAATCTATGACTCCATGCCCAATGGTTCGGAACTTATCACACCTTACCGTGCCTCTGTGCTCGAGAATCCTACCTTCTTTCCAATCACAATCAACACTCCCTTGAAGTTAGAAAGCTAGCCTAAAATCATCAACTAAGGTTGAATCAAAAGGAGAGAGTCCTCTCCGATTGCAAGTGGGCTAGAACCTGCAATCAAAAGATTGGTTTGTGGTTACCTCGGCCGTATCCCTATTAGGAGCCTAGGGACAACCTGAGTGATAACAGGGGGTTCTGAAGTTTTGCGAGAAGTATTTTGGTTTTTACTACTGTAGCTGTAAACAAGTCTTAATAGAAAGAAGAACCATACCGATTTTAGTTATGAGCCGAGTGAATGTGTATTGGGTACTATTAACTTTATGTTGATGCTATATTTTTGAGCTAAAGTACTGTTTTAATTGAATTTTGTTTTATTTCAAGTTTGTCATATATGTTATTGCATGTGATTAGATCAATATCACCATTGATGTGTTTTAATCGAAATCTGTTAAGTATATAGATTAACAACAATATCATATATGTGCAGTTGATGATTTAGTGTTTTTATTATATGTTAGCACTTGAAATCCACCGATCTCTAACTTTTGATAGAGCACTTCCTCCGATATCCATATCCCGCTGATATTTTTGAAGGTGTGTGCTGCGATATGTGATAATCTCCGGCCTCAGATTTTCTTCAATATCTGATATCCAGACCCTATATGGTGTTTTAACGTTGATTAATAAGAATTCCATGTCTGCTTGATATCAACACTTTTGAATGAAATCTCTGATATCAAATCGTCGATTGCCGATTCACTTGCGGACTTGATATAATTATAAGATTGATTTAATCTAAGATCACATCCCTTTATCTGAACTTTTGTTATGTGCCATCATATAAAATGGCCGACAATATGGATACGATATTGATATTAAAATGAATTTAATTGTAATTTGGGGTCCAACATATTGAAGCTTTATTATAGTGCAATTTTGCAAAATGTGGCATGTTGCAATTATCTCCGATATCAAAACCTCCGATATTATGGACCCAATACAATTATTAAAATTATTTAATTATGTTATCATATTCATTCCGCATTGGAGGTATCCATATCACAAATGTTTTGTGTTGTATCATTTTGAATGTTGCAATGAGTAAACCTATGATTCCACTACTGGTTCTAGATTGAAGGACTGCATTATGTTTATTATGTTTGCATATGTGGTACATCCCTATGGGGATGAGTTATATATGCTTAAGAGGCATATTGCATACTATAACAAACCACATGATAAAAAAGATGAATAGCTTATTAAGGAAGAGGCAAAATTAATTACATGTCATGGTCAAGGCATGAGAGGTTGGATAAAACTTGAAAGATAGTGGCAATGAGACCCTTTTATTAATATGAATATTACATGGAAGACTTGCTGGATAATAGGGTCTTTATCCGCTTGCATGCCTTTTGTTTTCCAAGTTACAAATTGTTGTGTTGCATGGCAAGCATTGGATTAATGTCAAGGGGAGTTTTCCCTTGGGATCAGATAAGCCACCAAGTTTGCCTAAATGACCTTCAACCTGGCCTTCTCAGTAAGCTAGATACCTATTATTTGCATCTTAGTATGGTTTTCAAGGCACCCAAAGGTTTCATCAACTGCCATGGAACTACTTGCAGGCTCGACATAGGGCCTAGGACTGTCGGCGTGTGGTAGGCGAGGTAGGAACCTCTCAAGAGTCCACACCAAAATTGTGGTAGGTAAGTGATGCAGGAGTCCCTATGCCACCTTAGATAGGATTCCCTTGCAATGCGAAGGGAAGACTCACCGGCGAGGAATCCATTGGAGAACGTATCACCCAAGCTCAAGAAAGATAACTTCATAGATTGTCCTAGGTAACCAAAGGTACCATCATCAAATCGTGAAGCACATCTGGGATTCTACGAGATTCCTGACATAGAGACATAGTTGGCAAGAATGGGTCAAAGAATCCTTTGCAACAATAGAGCTTATAACTGGGGAGGTTCTAGAGCTCTTTGTCTAAGACACTACACAATGCAGATTCAAGGTCCCTTGGCTGAGTCATGACAAGAATCCGAGAGAAGGCCTTGTTGCAGTGCATAGGAGTGAGGCTATGAACTTAAAGGAAATTTTGGGATAACCTTATCCTTTGGATGGTCAAAACCCTAGTTAACAGAGGCTTCTAATTGGTGGAACCAAATTTCCCCTCATGTGATTGGTTGGAATGACATGGCAGAAAATCCATAGAGTGGTTGTAATTTATTGGTGGGAGGAACCTTTTGGTAATAAGTTATATAAGAGTTATGACATTGGAAGAATTATTTTAGAAATCTCCAATACTAAAACTCTAATACATATAACATTGTTCTTTATAACAATAAGCAAATATCTAAACTCCGAAACACATAAGTGATAACCCTTCAAAAATTTTTCGGCGTATTATAATAAGCACTAACAGATGAGCCCACATGGCATATTATACTCCTCTTTAGCAAATCAGATATTCCCTATCGACGTTTTTGTTATGTGACACGATTCAAAATATTCGCTCTCTGATATGTGATAAAGGGTTGCACTACGATATTGCGATATGCTAATCTTGCAGGTTCTTTGATATTGGAGGTCGGAGGTAATCACATATTATAACACACACCTTTAAGGATGAAAAGTGATTTGCAAGTAAATGAGATCAATTTTGTTTTTTGTTTTTGTTTTTGCTGTTAAGCATTTTGAAAGTATTTGATTTGAATTAGAGTTGTAAAAACATGCTTACAACAATCACCGAAATGCGAACTTGTAAAATTTGTCCATTTTTTCTCTAAACACAAGTAAACATTATATTTTTTTTAGAAAGGGGATTTTTTTTGGAATTTTAACTGAGTTTCACAACAACTATTCATAAAAGAAAGTAACTATTTTAAAATTGAATCAAAAGTATGTTCATTGAAATGAAATCAGAAGGGGCTAGTTCAATATAAAAGGGTTAAAGTCACATGACAATACATGTGTTGGACTCAGGGGCTATTTGTTTCATTTATTCTAATTAATGAATAATAAAAAAAAGCCTTAAAAATAAGATTAAGCCAAATTGAAAAATAAAACAGGACGACAGGATAAGAAAAAGTGAAATAACAAATAATCCAAAAGACAGTTACAAATACATAGGGGTCCCCATTACCAATATGATAACAATAAAGTCAAGTTGAGGGTGTTGTAGTTTTTAACACAACAGTTTTGAAAGTTTGTTCAGAGTAGGTTTTGAGTCCTTTTGTTGTTTGGAAAAATCATTGTGAACTGTTGTAGTAAGTCACTCCTTGGAGAGTTGAAAAGAGATTTGGCAGTAAATGAGAACATATATTTTAGTTTCCATTTCCCTATCAAGAATTTTTAAAAGTATTTTATTTCAAGCAGAGTTGGAAAAATATGCTTAGATCAATCAGTGAAATGAGAACTTGTAATTTTTTAATTTTTTTATTATTATTTTATTTTTTTTTTTTTTTTTTAATTTTATTATATTATTATTATTATTATTATTATTATTTTCTAAAGACGAATGCATACAATTTTTCTTTTTGTAGAAAAGTGGAAATTGACGAAATTTTAACTCAGTTTCACAGGAACTATTTGTAAAAGAAAACAACTATTGTGAAATTGAATGCAAGTATGCTTAATGAAAGGGAATAAAAAGGGGCTAGATGCAACGATCATACTATAGGTGGCTGTAAAGATATTTATGCTAGTATAGATTCCTCTTGCTTCCTACACTTGATGTAAGCATTAACTTGCATGTGGGAGTAGTGGCTGAACGAAAATGGTGGAGAGATGCGAAGATCAGCCAACTTTTGAACTTTGGAGATAACAGTGAATCCTAAGCCTCGTCGGTCTATGTTGCCAACGTCCACTGTTGCCTTTGGTAATGTCAATCATTGAGATTTATGTATTTTTAAACCCCACGCCATTAAAAGGGTTGAAGGCATCCCATGGCAGGCCTTTGTATTTGAAGAAGTCAACAACAACAAAGGATGGTAATTGAGGGGGTTTTGATCAACCTGTATAGAAAATGGAAATTACTTTTCCAAGTGCTCCATTTACAAGACCTACCTCAACCCATAAGTTAAATGTGAGGAAAACCTATTGTTCATTACAAATAAGAACTTTTGCATCCATTTGTTCATCTTCTTAGTGTGCACTAGTAGGACGGTGATTCCTTTTCTCTGAGTAACATCGTGTAATTTTCATGTTCAATTTTTTGAGAATTTGTTTGTTATGAAATTCGATAGCTAGGTTGGTTGGATATAGGTGGATTGCATTGTCGAATTCCTGCTGCTTATCCTTTGGAAAAAAAGAATTTGTCCTGAACATGAGAAGGTTCCAGTGTTCGACTGTTGGTGTTGCATTTATGATAGTTGTGAGAAATTGTCAGAATGCGATTTGAAGAGGGTCCATCCCTTGTTCAGGAAATATGGTACATAGTGTGATGACCGTGTCAAAGTTGCGCCAAAGGGAATTGTCGTGTGGTGTGCTGACATACATGGGGATGTCCTTCACAAGAGGTATTTGCCCAAGATCACTAGCAAGTATGATAGACCGATTTCTAAAAGACACTTTCTGATATGAAGGAAATACCTCCCTTAAGCGATAGTCTATGTGTGAAAGAAGTTTAGGGACAATAAAGCTCATTTCATTGATTAAAATGTATTTGACGTGACAAAGTTTTTCTTAGAGATGCATAAGTGGTTGGCCCTCAAGAGGATGCATTGACACTAAAGGCATGTGAAGGGAATAATGGATTGTAATTGCCTTTATGTTAACCGTTGCAACACCTATTGGAGCAAGTATGAGCAATGGAATTGAATTGGGAAGAGATTCAACAAGAATTGTATCTTTTAGGAAATCAATTAAATGAGACTTCCCCGTGCCAGCAGTACCTTGGATGAGAGTTCTAAGTGGAGAAATGGAGGATGTGGTCCTAAAGTGTGTGAGGACAATGGTGAAGGTAACTTGCTGGGTGGGTGATAGTGAGGTGAGCAAGCGGGGAACTGGAGACGGGCTAGAATGGATTTGGGTGGATGAGCGACTAAATTCTATGAAACGTATGGCTGTCTCTTGTAAAGCGAGAGGGATGGTAGTATGGGCCAAATTGTGGTTAGAGTCAAATTCACGATGTCAAAGCATGTCAATGCCATCAATTTCCATGTTGTTTCCAGGGTGTAGCTAAGAAAGGAATTTCCATTCATCCATGTTTATAGATTCAAGGGGATTCAACATATCATTAGTGGAGGTGTCATTGAATTAAGGGGAAAGGGGGGTTTCAGGGGCTCGATGAACATGCCATGGAACATACACATATCTTTTTTGTTCCCAATGTGAAATGATTGCTTCATCAGTGGAGCCTATGTCTAATGGGAGTGTGTGGAAAGGGAAGTATAGATGTAGCTCACTCCAGCAAAAAGAAGCATAGGATGCATCGGCAGGAGAAGGGATCGAGGAATAGGAAGGGAGGAAGTTAATAATATTGCAAGGATTTATTTTTTTCCATTAGCTATGTTTTCAGTGAGAAGAGAAGGACTAGGAAGATACAACTTCAAGAAGAGTTAATGTTTCAAGGGAAGAAGGTCTATTCATGTATGTTACAATGAAGGGTGGTGTTGGGAAGGGGGGACCTAGACCATGAGAAACAGATCAAGAAATAGTTCGAGTAACATTGAGGGAAACAAATGAGTGGCTACAAAGTGAAACAGGCTATTTTTTTAGCATGTGGCATGTTTCCTATGTGCTGATGTCCCTATCGACAATTGTTTCTATTAAAATTTTTCAAACAACATTAACAACAAGTGTTTTTGGGTGGAGAACCTAGGAGATACATGAAAACATTTTCCGATAAATATATGATTTTTTTTTGGTTTCGATGCATATTTCATGATGTAGCAGAGAACAACACGTCGAGACAAAATTGGTTGGCAATTGATGTTTGCTCTCCATATGTATAGCATGTCAGAGTTGTGTACATTTAATCTGTCATCATTACGAGTGGGGACATATTTCTTTCGTTCACTGTCATCAATGATCAAAGAGGAGGTGGGATTCAAATCCCATGGAACTCCATAGAAGAAAACAAGAGTAGGACCATTTTGTGAAGACATGAAGAGGGGTGGCATTATATGTTGTTGAACACAATTAAGAAGATTCTTGTGGTCCTGAGGCGAGAGGATGGAAATATGTGTATATGTGGTCCATTCTCTGTAGATATGTGTATATAAGGTCAACGTTGTTCAGGAGGGCAAGGATTCCAAGCATAAATGTGTTCATAGAAAAAGGACTTGGCTCTATCCATCGTGACTTGGTCATCCCAATCGAGGTTGTCCATATCAGGTGTCTTTTCCAGCTAAGGTAAACCATGTATGTATGCAGAGCCCCTATGTTGCCACTCATACTTACAAATATAAAAAAGGAAATTTTGTGAGGCGACTGTACATATTAGTGAGTTTAGAAACAAAAAGGAGAATGATGGTTAGGGAAAAAACTTCATTAGAAGTCCTTTGCATGTAAACCATTTTGCAAGACCTCTTCGAGGAAGATTGTGAATGGACAATGAATGCATTGTGCTGCAATATGTGGATTGTTGATTATATTCTTGAATTTCCACTGAGACAACTCAGATGAATATGAGGGGGGGGGGTAGGAATGACCATGTGCATGTCATGCCATTTGGTGTAATTTGCATTTAGGGTGAAGAAGAAAGTAGGGCTACCTATTTTTATGATCATATTAGTGAGTTCACCTCTGTGTTTGTTAGAGAATGAGCGTGTCCTTCTAAGGCTTGAGTTGAAGCACATAATCTAGTCAAGAAGCATGGAATTAAGAATGTCATGGAGGCATGCACAAAGGTCTACAATGTCATTGGAAAGCCCTCTTCAAGGTTTCTCTTCACGAAAACAAAGCATTTTCTTGACTATGATGCCACAACATAAGATTGTACAAGTAATACCAGAATCTTGGATGCTGGGAAAAATGGTTATCATAGTAGCGTATGAGGTGAACAACATATTCTTGAATTTCAAATTTTCTAAGACGTGGTTGACCAATCATGGAAGACCCTATGGGGAAGAGAGTGGGGAATGCCATAACAAAGAGGCTTTCTGTGGTATATTCATTGATAGCAGATAAAGGGTCAGGAAAGTGAAGCAGTGCAATTAGGATGGGGAGACTACAGGTAGTTGCATATTTCTTCAAGTTTGGTATGGGAATTAGGGAGTGCTAATACAAGAGAGGATGGTTGGAGGTTTGTTGGAGTGGGGTGTGCAGGAATGTTATCATCAAAAGTAGGGAAGTCAAGTCGTGGTTTAGGAGAGGACGGGGAGATGCGATGGACGAGAGAAGACATATTGGTAGGGTGAGTTGGCAAGGAAAATATTGTAGCTTTGTCCAGTTGGACATCCTTGTTGTAGGGATTATGGATTACTTTGTACTCTAAATCTACAAGAACACATGTCTTGCTAACAATGAAATCATATGTTTTCTGGTCAGATCCATGCCTAGTAACAACGACAATGTCCAATTTGGAAACAAGGCATGGTAAAATGTTGGCGATGGTAGTGATGTCTTGCGAGGAACAAATAGTATGACCAATGCATTTGTACTATCCACCTCATGCATGGGTGACTTGCAAGATTGGGCTGACACATTATATGAACATTTCTTCTATTTTTGTTAGAGCAGTAAAGGCAAATGGTTGGTCTCCAGGGTCCATGTTGTTCGCAAGGGAGAAGCGATGGGTGGATTTTGTAGTTTCACAGTGGGAGAAAGAGAGGTTGCCATATAAGAATTTTGTTTTCATATATGGGTATGATTCTTTGCATATGGAGCAGATATGCAAGGGAGAGAGGTCATCTATCCTTTCACAAAGTCGGTGGCGTGCATGGTTAAGGGAAGGGTTGACCAAAATATGGGGATGAGAGGGTGAAGGAGGATGAGTTGATGGTGGGGTGTGCGATGTATATGGGAAAGAAGTGTCAGTGAATGGAGGAAGTTGAAGGGTAGGTACAATCAGAGTGGGGAATGTTGAAGGAGATGGGTTTGCAAGTGAAGTTTTGGAATGTTGCGGAAGAGAAACATTAGATGGGGGTATAACTGGAAAGGTTTGGGTGTTTTAATCAAATTTATATTTTAGTCATCTGTGTTTATTGGAGGTGTATTTATTCTATGTATAAAGGAGTCTCTTCTGAGCATTTCTTGAGGGGTTTGCAGAAGATTTTGGCATTTCCATCATGACACAAACATGGGGACAAAAGTTCAAGTGAATATAGAAGATGTGAAAGAGTTGTCTTAAGCGCAACAATAGAGTACATAGCACCCAAAAGAAAGAACATCATTAGTGGGTATATTTTCGAAATAGCACCTTCTAGCTTATAAAGTAGATGTGTCTTTTGATAAAGTAGTTGAAGTTTAGTGGGCGGAGAAACCTTTTTATAATAGATTTTATGTTTATTTAATATTGTGTACTAATGCTGTGCGATTCAAATTTAGTTGTTGGAAATTTGTTAAAGTTGTCTTTGGAGCGTAGAATGAGATTAGAATCCATCTTATTTCAATGAAGTATTTTTGTGGTGATCGATAAATATCTATCATTCATTTACCAAGTAGATTAAGTAAATCAAATGACAACCCTTTGTAAGAAGAGAGTGTTTGTATTTAGGTGCACACAATTTTTTTTAATTTAAAAGGATGTAAATATTCTATCTTGTTAGAAGTAAAAGAAAAAAGCATATATACTATATATAAAAGTAAAATATGGATAATTATGCAAAGGTGGAAGCAACAACATGTACCATAGGTGTATATACATAAAGCAGAGAAGTACAATGATAAAGTGAACAAAAAGGGGGTGGGAAGGGATGAAACAAAAATTAATGGAAAATCATATATAAGTTATTGTTTACACTTCAGGGTGGCATGGGGAAAAGAAACCGACTTTAAAAGATGCTGAACAACTAAAGTAATAAATATTTTTCGATTTCCTAGAGGAGAATGTAACATGTAAAGCTATAGATGATTTCCTATGAATTGACCAGTACAAACTTCAAACGGCCCACACCATTGAAGATATCCATTTTCATAGACAATGTGAAGAGGAAAGGATGACATAAAATGCTTGCACGAAGCTTGTGGATAGCACCAGGATCACTGGAGAGTTCAAACAAGTCTTTTTCTTGGTCACACATGAGTTCAGTTGTAGCATTATCAAATGCGATGAAATTTTCCAGTACGCCTGTGTGGTCATGTATTTCAAATTTTAGCACATATCAATAGTCACATTCTGGGAAGATCCCACCACATTTTGTGCAGTGCCACATTCCATTTGAGTGGTTGACAATTTTTTTCATGCATTTCATACCATCAAATGAGAGAGGGCATGCAAGGAAGTAGAAATCTTACATGTTAATAGAGGTGATGGTTCAACGAATAGAGAACCATGTTGGTTTTGTGACGGGATGTGAGTTTATAAGGTCGAAAATTATAAATTGTGGGTGGCATCAGTTGGAAGGCCCCATGATCCAGACTTAAATAGGAACACAACAAATTATAGATATAACCATAAATACAAAGATGCAGCATAAATAACATTTCATTTCATTAATATCAAACACTGAAATATGCTTACAAACTATGCTACAATGAGGCTCAAAGGCCTATTTATTATTGAAAAACAAGGGAAAACCCTAAACATCCAAAAACCTAACCCTAGGAGATGAAGTGCCAAACTATGGGCCCCGTTTGGGTAAATTGGTACATCAACTTCATGGGGTCGTAACTTTGGCATACAATCTCCATTTGACGCACATAATACCTCGTTAGAAAGATCTATCCAAGGAATACAAATTTTGAATGGTCAACATCAATTTAAGTCCCATGTTGGCCCTAGTTTTCACAAAATACATCATTAGGGCCTCAAAATGGCTTTGGAAGTTCAGGACCCAAAAAACTGCCAAAAATAGTAAATTGTGCTACCAATAAGGAAACTGAAAAACTGAAAGAAACAATGGTGGGAGTCCAAGTGGAATGGGTGGGTGGCCACCAATATCCACCTGGATCACCCTGAAAATTTTCTACTTAACTATGCTGAAGAGGCCAATCAACCTCTTTGATGAAACCATTATTGGAGCTATTTGGTCTCTAGAATGGTGTGATCTAGCATGAGGCTAGTGGCTGTGATAGTCCCAACAATTCTTCCATTAAATTCGGCTATGCGTCCCCCTTTGATTGTAAGCACGATTGAAGCACCAGAAGAGGCAAGTTCAACGAGTTTCTTGCCCAAGGTGTGGCAATGATCCCCCATAGGGTAATGTCGATATTATAGCCAAACATGTCTTCCAAGTTGAGAGTTTTCCTAGGTGTTTCAAAGCCATCTCTTTGACGAATGGTGAAAGTTAGAGAAGTGGACTTGAAAATGCCAATGATGTCGAAATTTGAGCTGAGGTTTGTAGATATGATTTCACCTATATATTTAAAATGGAAACAGTGGAAAGAAATTGGTAGAACACCATCTAAGGAAGGTTCAGTAGTGGAATTTGCAGAGGGAGACTTCCTATTTGCTATCAATATGGTTGTAATTTGTGTTTGTTGGTTTCCCAGTGCCATTTGAAACCATGTAAAGCTTCCCAATTTGGACAAGGTCATGCAAGGAATTTGCTAGATCACTAAAGGCAGAGAGATGGATTGTATCATTGAAAGAATCAATGAGGTCAAATCCAAAGACATTTCGGGAGCCTCGACCATTGTTTTGGGAGAAAACAAATGTTTTTCCAAGCACCCTACCGTGGATTGACCATTTTTTATGATAGGGGATTAGTGCCACGAATTGAATGGCAATAAGCAGAGTAGAGGATAAGTGAGTTGATGATGATGCAAAATCCTACGTCGAAGCAGCAACAAACAAGGTGGGGGTGTGTGACATTCAAGAGACAGGCTAGTATGTTGATGTTTGTACAATTTGAAGAAGGTTTGGGTCCCCAATCAAAGTTGCATGACGTTCGATAACTTCCAGTTCAATAATTTGCAGAGTTCTGAAAATAAGGAAAGAAAGAGAAAAGCAATGCGACATTAGTCAGAGTGACAGTGGTGGAGAGAGGGAAGGAATAGAAAAACATCAAGAATATGGTGAAGAGTGAACATATGCATAGTTTCGAAAAAAAGTGCAACTAACTTCTTTGAGAATGGTAATCAAGCCCAATTGGAGGGCACCAGAGATGACATGGACATTGTAAGAAAATAGAAGCAAAGTTCTATGTTGATAGGTACCATCGAAGAGGGAAATGTGGTAACATTGGGAAAATGTCTTTGTGGAAGCAAGAAGGTCGAGTTCAACGATTTGGAGCGATGGTTGGATCACTATAGAGCCAGCGAGCAACAAAGTGATGAAATTCATTATCAAGGCAACTTCCATGATGATGAGGAAAGGAGGTGTCCTAATAGGTGAAAGATCGTAAAATAATGTCAACATTGGAAAAAAAGTGGAAATAAAGAAACAAGTGCATTTTTTCACAAGATTGGCATACTTGGGGGCCAAATGAAAGAAGAAATATTTACAATTTAGATTGTTTCCAATAATCAAGGGTAAGGGGAAAGGAAAATTGAAATGTTTAAGCATAGAAAGTTGGTTGTCTATATATGGCATTTCAGAAACTCTACAGGCAAGTGTGTTGTATGTCATGACAATGCACATAGTATTGTAAGCTATATACGCAATATGAAAACATTGATACTTGCCATATGAGTGCAGAAGACGATATGGTTAGCATGTTCTCAATTCTCACCTATTTGTTATTGAAATTATGGGGTAGTTATGCAGTTGAAGGCAGCAACATGACGTGCAGTAGCAACAACAAGAGCAACAAAAAGAGACCAAAAATAGCACAATAACAACAATAGAAAATGCAGCTTGAAAAATTAGTAGAATAGTGTGATGTGAAGAGGCTAAATAGAGCACACACCCATCTACTAGCTAAGTAGAGGAAGCAATAAATCAGAGTTAAGACACATGGTAGAGGTCGTGGTAGATATGCTCATTTGAGCGAGAGTAAAGTGAGAATAAATGCACATAAGCAGGCCATTAATTAGATTATTGAATAGAATAGTCCTCGACATCAGGATGTGTGGATAAGTTTCAAACCTTAATCAAAGGAAAATGTGACATATTGATTAAATATACATGGGAGTTTCGAGATTTTGAAACTTTGACATGAGAAGAATACTTTTCGAAATCTTGCAATTTGAAAGTTTGATCCAAGATATCAATGTGACTCGTCTGAATAAACGCATATAATAAAGTGTCCAGGGCATAAAACATATCAATTTCATGCGACGAGAATAAAGCGAAAATATGGTCATTCCGTGGTCGATCCATTAATTAGATTAATGAATAGAGTAGCCACCGAGACCAAGATGCATGTAGATGTTTTAAGTTGTAATCGTTAAAAAAATGTGGTATATTGATTAAATATATACTAGAGTTTTCGAGAATTGAAACTTTGATACTAGAAGAAATATTTTGGAAAGCTGTGGAAAAAAAAGGCCGATCGATCATATTAATTTACCTCTGTACAAGGGCGTAAAACATGTGATCTTTGTACGAGGGAGAATAAAACGATAGTAAATGCACATAGTTTGCTAACCAATGGTAATTAATGAATAAAATAGACTGTGAGAGCAAGATACGTGCATAGACAGTGGATCTTATCGGAGGTCGTATTCCAAAAGCTATGATAAGGGGTGAATGCAATTTCACATTTAAGTTTGGTATGATAAAAAAATCTGGGTTGCATATTAGTGGTTGGAGGTCCATAACACAGTTTAGAGATTCAGAGTTTAGATATTTGTTTATTATTATACAAGACCAATGCTACATGTATCGGAAATTTTGAAAAAAATTTCTGTGATGTTATTAGTCTAATATAACTCTATTATAAATAGGGTTGTCTAACCAATAGACCAACAAGAACGTCTCGCAGGCCCAAGGTGTCACTGCCTTATCTGTTTCAGATATCTAGTGATCCTTGTCGGCCTCCAAATGCCCTATTTTTTCAAGTTTCGACTTCTGATTTTGGAGAATTCTATTTGTTCCAATATCTAGACCCTCCAGAGGTATGAAAAAGAATTCAATAGAACACCTCATCTACTCTCAATCAAAACTTTCCGGGAATGGGCCACATCTTAAGAGACACACAACTAGATGCGTTAAGGGACGTGTTGCAACTAGCAATTGGTTGCGACAAGTGACATGGGGAGGCTGACGTCATCATGACGTTCCAATAGGGCTGACTTGCGGCAGGTGGATTCAAAATTTTCAAGACTCACAACAGCCCAAAATGGGAAGCACATGGAATTATTCAAAAGATGACACATGGCAGTGATGGCATCACATATGGGAGATCAACGATCAAAGGTTGAGCCGTATTTTGCACAGAAGTGAAACATACAATTTATAAATTCTAATTGAAGGGCTCTGATACAAGGGATATATTGCAGTTACGTGAAGAGCCACATGACCAAGGCCCAAACGTAGAAGGTGATTGACGATCAACAATCGGCGAATTGACATGCCATGCACCAAGGTTACATCTCCGATTGGAAATTGCCGATAGAGAGGGCTTTGATTTGGGGGCTAGCACCACGATCATAAAGAGTTAAAAAGAGTCAAGGTTGACATGTGGCATTATTCAAAAGGTGACACGTCGTAGATACATGGAAGCGATAAGGGCACGTATGGGAGATCAATGATCGCAGTTTGAGGTGTATTTTCAATCGAAGTGAAACCTCTAATTGATAACGTCCAGTTGAAGGGCTCCAATATGGGGGCTAGACTACGGTCATGTGAAGAGCCATAGGACCAAGGCCCAAATGCAGAAGGTGATTAATGACTGGCAATCGGTGAATTGATATGCCGGGCACTGAAGTTACAACTCTGATTGGAAATCGCCGATAGAGAGAGCTTCAATTTGGGGGTTAGCACCATGGTCACAAAGAGTTCAAAGGAATCAAGGGCGGCACATGGAATTATTCAAAAGATGATATATGTAAGATACATGGCAGAGATGGCATCACATATGGGAGATCAACGATCGCAAGTTGAGGCGTATTGTCATCGAAGTGAAACCTCCGATTGAAGGGCTCCGACATGGGGGCTAGACTGTGGTCAGGTGAAGAGCCACAGAACCAAGGCCCAAATTCAAAAGATGATCGACGATCGACAATTGGAAAATTGACATGCCATGTACTAAGGTTACACCTCCAATTGGAAACCGTCGATAGAGAGGGCTTTGATTTGGGGCTTCTCTCATTTCCTCTCCATGTAGATCAGGCCACGTCACTCATCGGAGATCACAAGTTTTGGGACTACAACCAAATGCTACATTGTGAAATCACCGATTGCGATTTTGTGATATTATAAAGGCCCAGGCATGTGTGATGTGGTCCCATGCATTACACATTGGAACAATTTGTAGCGTAGTATTCTAAAGAATTGACCCTCTATCCCAAGCTAAAGGGCTTATCCCCAAAAGGCACCACTCACTGGCTTTATGACGTAACATCCTTTCCATAGTCATCATGTCACACTCTGCCATGTGGCTGGCACACGATTATTAAGAGTTAAAGAACCTCGGGCAGAGCAAATGGCATATTAGAGGCCCACGATCAATCTCACCCTCGAAATGGCATATTCTTTGAAGGTCGATGAATCTGCTACAGTGTCATGAGGATGAACCTCACCATAAAAATCCTATCAGCTTAATTACCATGGCCTTCGGTCTTGACATATTAACTTACAATTATGTTCTTGGTACTCATGTTCCTGGAATTTATGAGCTGATCTTAGAGTTTACTTTTGGTTTGATTTCTTTACAAACCTTAGAGGGTTTAAGTATAAAATTGTAATGTTCCAAAGTAGAAATTTACAGAGATAACAAAGACATGCAATAATTAGAACACATAAATTTGCTCAGTAAACACACATGTAAACATAAATTTGCCCGAAACACCAAATTGGTCAATTTTTATTAATTATAACTGTTGGAGTACAATATGAGGTGGAAGGAGTGCACATGGGCTTGCACAAGGCAAGCTATAGGCCTCAAGTGGATGATAAAATAATGCTTAGCTATTGTAATATTTGCTGCCTCCAAAATACTGTGTTGTCCCCTAAAAAGGTTAAAACTACTCTTCTAGCTAAATTCCAGATCTGATTTACCCCATCAAAACAACTTAGAAATATCTGTAACTTTGGGGATGTACTCCTCTCCAAAAACCCAAAAAACCCAAAAAGGGTTTTTCCTGGGTTTTGAATTTCCAATTTCAACCCCTCGGGGATTGACCCTCCTCCAATGTTGGATTTACCCCCTCATAAACACCTAGAAATTTATGTAACTTTAGGGATGTACTCCTCTCTCAAAACCCAAAAAATCACAAAAAGGGATTTGCCTGGTTTTGACTTGTCAATTTCGACCCCTTGGGGATTGACCCTCCTCAAATGTCGGTGCTCACTGCCTGTAGGTAAAACTGCTATAACTTGCTACTATAAGGCTGCCAATGACCCCAAATAAGACTCCCAATAATACCTTCGCAACCCAGCTCCTAAATCCACCTGCTAAATCTCCAACCAAGATGTCCCTCTCTAGTGAATGCACAGTACAGGGTGGGGATGACACAATCCCTCTGACCTTCAATTCGAACAAGGTGTATGGCTGGATCTACTACTACACATTCTCCTCCAAAAGATGAAAATTTGATGTGGGCAATGGAATCCCTCCTATGGTGACACTCTAAGTCCACCGAAGAGAGGGGTGAGCTTCAATCCTTAGGAAGCTTTTGTGCTGAACAACACTCTATAGTTTAGCTAAACAACCAAAGAAACAATGAAATTATTCAAATGATCAAAAGCCCCAAATTTTTCTCACTTCCTTCTATTTATTCTTGCTCCCTTGGGCCCCACGTGGCTCCCATTAAATATTTCGATTGCCCACTTAGGAAAATCGAATTGCCTCTAAGGGGTGCATATTTTGGGTGGGTGAGTGGCCCCCAAAATCCACTAAAAGGCACATCGACCCCCTTTCTCCTAAGTTCTTCCATCAAAATTGAATTAATCCAAAAATAACAAAATTTCCAAAAATGGTTTCTCCTCACCTTGGGACAACAATTAGGAAGGGACATTACAGTCCTCCCCTCCTAGATGTTGCTTGTCCCCAAGCAACTACAAAACTAGGTGCTGCAAGATTTGTTCACTCTCCCATGTGGCATCCCAAGACTGAACTAGATCATTCTCTGCCATGAATCCTCTCATCATGAGATAAAGTGATCTATCAACCAACTATATCTCGAGATCCAATAGCTAGACCTGCTGTGACATAGCTATAATAGCTATTGGAATCCATTCGTGCCTCATTTCTAGTCCCCACATGCAATCAATATATATTCTCCATATATCATGAACTAATGTGATGCATGATAAAATTCCTTGTGCCTACCAGGACATAGTACTAATGACCAATGGAAACCACATGTTCCAAATAGTTATCACCTGAATGTAGCCATTAGATGGGTTTCTGATACTCACAATTGAATCCGTGTATGTGGACCATCCTGCTCCTACCAACCATCACCACTAAGTCTACCATCCACCCTCTCTATAATGTGCCAATGCAATGTCTGGAGCCCAAACACCCACTGGAAAGTTTCCTCCATCATACATGGTGTCCTTTGATCATGTAGGATCCTAAGAGTGGCACGTGTATCCCCCATGACCAAATCCCCAGGTGTAGGCTCAATGATGAGCGATATGCCACACCTGCAAAAGATCACCTCATCTCCCAACATGTGGCTATCAACTCGCACATTGACCTTGCTCCTCCACTATAGAATATCTATCCTGCCCTTGAGGCACTGAATCCAATAACGTCATCTCAAGAAAATCCCTCAAGTATTGCTATCTAGACTATGGGTTTAGATTGAACACAACAAGCCTTCCGTCAACTACCTGTGGTGCCAACAAGTGGAAGATGCATGGGTTCCGATGGGTATGATCAAGAACCTGTGTGGATGCTCCCGAGCTGTCTCATGATCAATTTTCTCTCCCAACTTGGGTATCTCTACCTCAGTCACATTCCTGACACCCTCGTCAAGGAACATCCCTGCTAGTAGCACTCAACCTGTGGTGAGCACTAGTATTGCAGCAATAATTCTACAACTCCTGGGGCTTCCTACTTTACTTTTATCAACCCGGTAGTTCGTAACAAACTTGGAATCAACGATGTTGTATGCACAAGTACTAGCTCTTACTGCAGGCTATCACTTGGTCACCTGGCACAAGATCACTATGATCCAAACTTAAACAGGAACGCAACAAATTGCAAAGATAACCATATACACAAAGATGCAGCGGAAATAATACTTCATTTCATTAATGGAAAATACTGAAATACGCTTACAACCAGAAATGGAAATAAACCAGCTAGGGTGGTAGCTTATCTCTGAGAAGAGATGTGTGGCTTCATGCCTCTGAACTGTGTTACAAATGAGGCTCGAAGGCCTATTTATTGTTGAGAAACAATGGAAAAACCCTTCACATTCCAAAACCTAACCCTGGAAGATGAAACGCCAAATTGTGGGCCCCGTTTTTTTGGGTAAGTTGGTACATCAACTTCCCGGGGTCGCGAATTGGTCGTCTTATCTCCGTTTGACGCGCATGATAGCCCGTTGGAAAGATCTCTCCGAGGACTACGACGGAAAAGATGATTTTTAGTCACGAAAAATTGCTGGCGGTAGATTTCCCAAAAAACGTCGTTTAGGGCCTCAAAACAGCTCCGGAAGTTTAGGACCCGAAAAACTGCTAAAAATAGTAAATTTTGCTATAATTAAGGAAACTGAAAAAAACTACACGAAGCACTAGAGGGGATCCAAGTCGAATTAGTGGGTGGCCACCAATATCCACCTGGATCATTCCTCCCCCCTTAGGAAGCAATGGTCCCCATTGCGTTGAGTTCCTCCATGAGATCATATAACTTCTACTGCACTTGGTCCCTGGTGAAGGAGTTGTCCTGCTTTGACAACTCGATATAGTTGGATATTCTGCTAGCGAGTGTGCTTGACCTGTGTGTCCATGATCCGATCAATTGCAGCTTGTTCCATGCAAGATGGATTTAACTCTGTGGGTGTGAGTTGTTCTGCAATCTCGGACGTTTCTAGTAATGGCGAAACGTATGGCCGAAGGCAGTCGACATTGAACACCGGGTGCAGGCCAAGGAATGGGGGAATGCTGAGCTCAAATGCATTGTCTCCCACAACCTTGGTAATGGTGTAAGGGCCATATCATAGTGGTCTAAGTTTCCGATAGGCTCCGATAAGGCATTCCTTTTGCAAATGCAACTAGACTTTGTCACCCACCTGAAACTTGTGTGGCACCCGATGTTGATCATGTCGTTGCTTGTACTTAACATTAGATTTCTTCAGAATGTCATGGACCTGCTGGCGAATATGTTGGATATGCTCAATGAAGCTATTTGCCTTATCTGTTTCAGACTGGACATGAGCAGAATCTACATGGGTAGCTACAAATGGGATGGCCACATCGATGGGACATAGTGGCTGGAATCCCAAGCCCACCTGAAAAGGGCTGTGGCCAGTCGAGCTGTGGAGAGCCCGGTTGTAGTTGTGCTGAACATAGGGGAGGCTATCGTCCCATGTGCATGGATGCTTTGAGTTGTACATGCGCAGAATGTGTACGATCATCCTGCTGACAACCTCTGTCTGGCCATCAGTTTGAGGATGGAAGGTTGTGGACTTAGTGAGTTTGGTGTCCAGCATTGACCAGAGACTGGACCAAATGTACCTAGGAACCTGCTGTCCCGATCTGAGATGATAGACTGTGGGATCCCAAACTGTACCCACACTCGTTCAAAGAAGAGTTTAACAGTGGCCTCTGTTGTGATATTCTTCTTGCAGGCTGCCATAATGGCCATCTTTGAGAACCTGTCGACGACCACAAAAACACAGTCATTTCCATGCTTAGTGGAAGGAAGGCCTGACATGTAATCCATGGAGATGGATTCCCAGGGCTGATTAGGGGTAGGCAGCGGGGTATAGAGGCCTTGCTTCTTGATGGTCGGTTTGGCAATGGCGCAGGC